>JAVJIF010017048.1:0-17500 GCA_038442645.1 Agave tequilana
AAAATAAGGCATAAGAGTTAGGGTTGAAGAATCCTGAGTCAAAATTTTACGATCACAAAGATGTTATAAACTTACTATAAAATAATAGATTAGATGAAAAATACAGTTTGACTTCTTACCTTAATTGATAACAAGTTTTGAAAGAGACTAGGTTAAGAATGAAAAGTTCAGTTTTTCCATAACATATAAATTACTTGAATTTTTGCAATATTCTTCAAATATTCTCTCTCTTTCAAAATGTGTTTTCAAAATACTAGCACTTAATTTCTCTTTCTTTATGGATCTCGTGGGTGTAATTCACTGAAAACCCTCACGAGACAGAACTCGTCCTCTAGGGAAAACTTAGAGGTCTAACGGCTTGTTGCACATGCTAAGTGCAATCGTGATTCCTATGAAAGAGGATAGCTAATAAAGTTTTGCTTTTTATTTTACTCAAGGACGAGCAAAAGATAAGTGTGGGGGTGTGATTGTACACGTACATTGCACATTTAGTATCACATGTGTCACATTTTCACATTTATTTTGTAATAAAACTCTGGTATTTAATTCATTTTAATGTCTAATAGTATGCAGGGTAATTAATAGAAAAAGAGGAGAAATGGACAAGTTTATCCAATTAAATATGGAGTTTTAAAAGCTCAAGCAAATCAATGAAGATCTACTCAAATTCAGATATTTAGAAGCAATTTTATCTAAAAACTGGAGCAAATTAGAAAAGATAACACCAGATAAAACCAGTTAAAACCAGATTTTCAAAGATCCATTTGGTTAGCTTGAAGATCAACGAAGATAATCCCAAAAACAGAAGTCCAGAGGCAAATCTTATCAGAAGACATGGGAAAACAGAGAGGTTATTATCAAATTTATTCTAACTAAATCATATGCATTTGGATTTATTATCTTTGCTCGAGAAATCAATGAAGATAATCTCAAATCTAGAAGTCTAGAGATGAATTTATCAGTGTACCAAAGGGATAACATGGATAAGATATTGGCTGTTAGGCCAGCGATTTGAACTCATCCCTTCACCACCCTTTGACACTTTTTTTTTCCTATAAATATTGTAATTTCTGAAAGCAAACGACCACCACTCCAGCAGAGAGTTAGGATTAGGTTGTTCTTTAGTTTTAGTTTAGATTTTTTCCTTTTTCTTTTCAAATGTAATTTTATGCTTTCTATATAGCTTAGGTTAGAGAGACTTTCATGAGAGAAGGAGAGGAAGAGTTATATGTAGAGTGACAATGGATGTGATCCTTCTTCAAGAGAGAGTTGTATTGAAGTGACAACCAATATAATTTTCAACCTTCTTCATTGTGCTCAATCTAGCCAAGCAATGTTTTAACATTCTTCTTTTCTATTGTTTCGATTTATTTCAAGGTAAACTTCACATAGATTCAAGGTATGTTAATCTATACAAAGGTAAATACTCTTTCTTTAACTCTCTTCATCTTTTCATTTCTTTTTCATTAACTTCGTCTTCTCTTTTCTTTTTATCAAGAAAATCATCTTCTTCTTTCCTTTGGATTTCCCTTTAACTTAACTTAGATTTAACTATTTTTATTTTCTTTCAAAACTGAGAAAAGAAAGATTAACTTGTTTTTATAAATTAAAGGAAGAAACTTACACAACACTTCCAACGCAGTCCCTCCTTGTGGATCACGACCCATTAGTCCTAGGCTACACAGTAATATTAAGGACATAGCACTGTTTCTAAACTCTGTATTGTCTATACAGATTTGGCTCGATCACCCTCTTTCGAGGAAGTGGGTGAAAAGCCCATAAGAGCTGAAGGGCCAGAAGACCAAGTAGGTACCTGCAGAAATGTTAGTACCAATCACGTATACAAACATAGTACGAAATATAGCGGACAGTAATAGCTAAGCGATTAATCAAGCGAAGCTATCAGGCTAGAGTGAAGCTAGCGTAGAGCGCTAGACACCATCATGTTCAGCGTAGGTATCGCTGCGGCAAAGCCACGATAACATACAGTAATCACTCACAATGTAACTACACTCAAACGGAGTTAGCGATAGAACTCTTAGGGTTAGGCTCTCCTACCAAGCGGAGCTAAAATACCTGACGGTGTGAACGCACTCCCAGCTACCACGAAACCCAAAGGATACAAGACCAATTCCTATTGAGTAGCTTGAGAAGTGGGCTGGCCCGGAGGCCGAGTTGGTACCTATGAGATGTTAATTCCATATGAGCACACATATAAACGTGATAATGACTAGACTACCATAGAGTGGTGAAGCCCGGAGGCAGACGACAACGAAGGGCCGGCCATGCATGATAATAGAGCAGATATCACAGCATATACTAGTACAGTAATTAAATTACGTTAATACAATCATTCATCACATCAGTACAATACGGTACACCAGTACAATACACATGTCCACAATATACTTGTACACACTCGCACTGGTATAAATACAACACACTGGTTACAATTACATGTCCACAACACTGATACAAATACATACACATCGTACAATACATGTGTCCACTATCAATTCACCGATACAAATATATAATCTCAGAATTACAATATAAATCTCAGAAAATACAATAAAAACACCCGTCGAAGCGGGGTACCCAAAAGTGCGAGAAAACTTGCCTAAAATTATGGAAATGCACAAAATCTCATAATCCTGAGAACTCGAGCACGTGCCGACAATATATTAAATTATAAAAAATATTATTATTATTTTTAGAGAGAGAATTATAGAGAGGAGAGAGAATGGAAAAGAGAGAGAAAGGGAGAGAACAGCTCATGACCTGGATGGTCGTAAGGCTCACGACCATGAGGTGGCGCCCTGGTCGCGCGCAGCCAGGGGCGACGGCACTAGCTGGGGGTGGCTGCAGCCGCTGGAGGCCAGAGAGGGGGATTTGGAGAGAGGAATGAGAGAGGAGGGAGGAAAGAGGAGAAATAAAGGGAGGAAAGAGAAAGCAGGGGAGGTGAGAGGGGACATCGCCAGCCAGTTGAGGTGGCCGGTGGCGGATCTTTTTTGAGAGAGAAAGGAAGAGAGGAGGGAGAAAGGAAAAGAGCGATGGAGGAGACGGTCGCCAGGGCTTCATGAGAGGGGAGTCGGGTTGCCGGAGGGAGCGTGTTGGCGGATCTGGCCCCAGGGGAACGACTAGAAAAGAGAGGAAGGGAGATGAGAGAAAGAGAGAAATGAGAGAAAAGAAAAGGGAGAAGAGGAAGGGATTCGGCCAGGGGTGTTGGCGTCGTCGATGTTGGGGCCACGGAGGTCACCGGCTCGGTGTCGCCGGCGGCGCTGGGGCTTGGGTTCGCTCCCAGGTCGAAGAGAGAGAGAGTGAGAGAGGAATATGGGAAGAGAGAATAGTGAGGGAATAAGTGGGTGGAGAGTGTGAAAGAGAGTGATGGAGAGGGTGATATGAAGGGGCAGGCCCCACGTGGGTGGCGGCCGGGTGATGGGGGAAGAGAAAAGAAAAGAAAGAAAAGGGAAAGATTTCAAAATAAGAATATTATTATATTATCGAAAAATATCGACTATTCCAGAAAAATCCCAAAAATACCTGGAAGTAAAGGATATCACCCTGAGGAATAATATAAATCAATTTTAGAAATAAAATCTCATTTTCAAATAAAAATCCTGAAATCAATTGGCGATATCGGCCGACACCAAATCCGACCAAGTTTCGATAAATTCAGAAAAATCTCCAAAAATACATTAAATAGAAAATGTGATCCTAAGAAATAATGTGAAAGAGGTTTTAAGAAATTCAACTCTATTTTCAAATTAACAATCCTTGAATCGACTAGGGATACGGTCGACACCGATTTTGAAGATTTTATAATTTAATTCGGAAAAATTCTAGAAAATCATGAAAAATTAAAAATATTATAAAATGATGTTTGAAATTGAAACGGTCAAATCAGACTATCAAAAAAAATCAAATCAAGTAATATACTAGGATCAGGTCCCCAGTTCAGAATAGGGCTGACTCTGAGTTCACGAATCCGAATCTAATGCAAAATAATCACATAAATAATCATAAAATAAAAACAAAAGTTGAAAGTAAATCAAAAAATATGATCGAAAAATCTAAAAGCGTAACTAAGTATGTATTCTAGGAAGGGGGTGTTACACTTTCTCTAATTAAATCACTCTCACTCTCTAATCTCTCACCCTCTCTCACTCTAACCTCTCCTCCTCTCTCCACTTGGACCAATGACCTCCATCACCAGCCCAGGCCGGTGGTTCAGCTCAAACTCCCCTGGCCGGCGCCCCCAGGCCGGCGCCCCTACACCAGCCCAACCCCACTTCCCCAGTCCTCCTCTCTCTTCAATCACCACCATCTCCATCTTCTTCTTACAATTACCACCACATCATCTTCATCATCCCCCACCATCACCACCTCTAACTCCATGTCGGCAGCAGCCCTAGCCGGTGGTGGCCAACTCAGGTCTGCTATCTCTCCCAACTCTCCCTCCATCTTCTCTAACCCCAACTAACCATCATCTTCTTCCACTTCTCAAATCCACCACCACTTCCATCTTTTTCACCTTATTTCTCTACCATCTCCTAAATCACCACCTCCTAATCCACCACCACATCTCACTACTCCTCATCCATTCTCTTCCAATTTCACCATTTTCTTTCCAATTTCATCCTCTACTTCATCTAACTCTACTACAAATCACCATCACTAATATCACCCATCAACCTCACGAACCACCCCCTCTCCTCCCTCGGCCGACACCACCCCCGGTTGTCTGTGGCTGGCACTCGCTGGCACCGTCTCCCCAACGCCTTGGAACCCATGGCCTGATCGTGGGGCCCCCTGTGAGTGGCTGACCCTTCTCTTTCTCTCCTCTCCCTTGATTTCTTCTCTCTCTTGCTCTTATTCTTTTCCTCTGGTCTGGTTCTAATCTCTCTCTCCCACGTACCCTCTGTCTCCCTGGACATGGCTAATTTCTCTCTCCTCTCTTTTTTTTAATTCTCTCTCTCTCTCTTTCCTCACTCCACTATTCCCTCCCCTCTTCTTTCTCTCACAAAATTTAGCATGTGCACATGTGTATTTTGGAGTTCCTGGAGTTTGCATCGCATTCGGTGGATTTAGGTGAGTATTCTCATTGTATTGAGTTCCCCGTCTCGATGGGTGTTTTGTATTTCATATTGTATTCTGTGATCATTGTATTTGTGTAGTGAATTGTGTATATGTATTGGTATAGTTGTACACTTGTATTCTGTGGACACATGTATTTGTATCAGTGTGATGAATGCTTGTAATAGTGTAGTTTAATATATGTACATGTATACTCTTGTTATATTACTCTATTACTGTGCTTGGCCGATTCTTTGTGATCGTCCTCAGCCTTCGAGCTTACATTCAGCCTCCGAGATTAACCGCTTAGTGGTTCTCTTGCTTGTATATATATGTACATGTTTTGTACTAACACTTCTACAGGTATCTATTCAACCTCAGGGCTACATTTGGCCTCCAGGCTTTCTCTTATTTGGCCGACCTTTCGTGGTTGCCCTTAGCCCTCTGGGCTTTTCATGCTTCGCCAAGTAGGTGAGCTCAGCGCTCAGCACTTTATCGCTAACTTCGTCTGAGTGTAGTTACGCCATGAGCATGGCTTCTCCATGTGCGATGCCATAACGTTCATACGCTCGCTTCGTCATGCGAGTTTAGCTACGCCACGAGTGGTAACCACGCCAAGCGTGATACAGTCTAGCGCTATACGCTAGCTTCGTTCCAGCCTTTCTTAGCTCTGCTTGAATGTTCGCTTGTTTACTCGCTAACTTTATTCCTGCTTTGGTCAGTCCTCGGACTTAACCTTAGGGTTCTCTATTAGCTCCGTCGAGAGGCGAGCTTAGCGCTCAGTTTTTTACAGCTAACTCGTTCGAGCGTAGCTTCGCCGTGTGCGAGGGCATGGCATTCATATGCCCGCTTCACCTCATGCATTTAGCTTTACCGCAAGCGTGGCTTTGTCACGTGTGTTAGCAGGGCATTCATACGCGACTCCACCGTGTGCGCTCAACTTCGCCGTTAGTGTGGCTTCGCCCTGACGATCGCTGGACATTTATCTGGGCTTCACCGCGAGCGATAGCCTCGCCAAACGCTTTAGTGTTTAGAGCTGTACGCTAACTTTGCTAGGAGCCAAACTGTGTCTTGTATCTGGTTAATACCGACACGGTCTGGCTTTGCTCCAGCTTGACCAAGCATCCGCCTGGATAATTAAATAAATTAATTATATTATTCCTTCTTGATGTTTGTGAAGAGTTTGAAATCTTTACTTAAACTGTTTTCCTGAAACTGTATTATTTTTCAGTATTCATACTGATCTCTTATATCTGTACCGTTTTTCCGTATTGTGTTATTCGATAAAACGATATATATCACTTGATATGTTACCACTTGACACCTGTATGTTATCAATTGACACCTTACGCCTACATGTTTTTACTTGACATATATATGTTATTACTTGACATCTGCTATGCTAACACTTGACTCATGATTATCATATTACATGAATGTAATGACTGATATCCTGATATACACATGTTACTCATGTACTCTTGTTACTCTTATACTATACTCTTACTCATTCCTGTAATCTGATAATTATAAATAAGCGGTAATAAAAAGGTCAACTTACATCGGGTAGGGGAAACTAATGGACTTCAATAGGTGATTTTGTTTATAATAGTATTAGGTATGTTGTGCAACAAAAACTTTGGTTCTACCTGTGGGCCTCCAGGTGTTCCACGGGGTGTGCTGCCACCCCGATTATTATACCTCTTCTCCGGGCATAGAATAAGACCCTTTGCCCCTGATTCACAGTAGGTTCCGTATCAGCAACGGAACATCCTGGGTCGTGGTCCTGGGAATGTACGAGACCAATTGTAAATATAATTCGTTGGTTTTCCACCAGTTTCCAATAACAATCTCAGTTTACTCAGATATGGATGTATGCGTGTTGGGACACTAGAACACATACCTAGATATATGGGTAAGACGAGTAATAACAATAAAATGATAATTAATAATTATCATGTTGTTTTGCAATTTAGGTTGTATGAACTCAGATTACGGTGACATGAGTGTAAATCACCTAGAGGGGGGGTGAATAGGTGATGGCTAATCTAATGGTCACTTAATGCCAAATAATGCGGAAGTAAAAACTATTATGACCTAAACTAAACTCTTACACTAAACACCACGTATAAAACAAGAGTTGCCGAATTCCCCGTGAAGGGCTCTGGACAAACTCCTCTAGATTCCCCTAGATAAGGGTTGAGGTGCCGCGTTGGCTCTCTTGGTTGAATACAAGTGTTAGCAAACAAACCCAAGCATATACAATATGGCACACAAGTATATCAAGCATATAATGATAAGCACAATAAAAGTATGCAAGATATAAACAAGAGACAAAGAGAGAGAGAGAGAAGAGAGAGAGAGAGAGAGAGAGTGAGCAATCGCAAACACAAGGGATTTGTTTCGAGATTCGAGCACACTTGCTCTACATCCCCGCCTTCGACATATGAAGGATTTCCACTATAATCGATCCCAATGGATCACCCGGTGCCGCAACACCTACAAGCTCTCGGACTCCCTAGTCCGTACACACTGCAAGCCCACCGGCTCGCCGAGGCCGCACCTCAAACAAAAGAGTTCGCACCCGAACTCGAAACACCGAGTCCCCACTAGGACCCGAAACAATGCGAACACACACGTCCTCCTCCTCAAAGAACAAAGATGAACTTTGATGATCACAACTCTTAATCACCTAAAATCCTCTCACAACAAAACTCCTATAGGTAGATATAGCAATGGATAGCTCAAGTGTTGTGTGAGAAAAACAAGGAAAGAGATGGTGGAGGAAAACTCAAGAAATTCTCTTTTAACACTCTTGATAAAAACTCCACTTTTGATTGGAAGTATTTGCTCTCAATTTTGTGGAGAAAAACCTCTGAAAAGAGTAGAAAAACTGGCTCTAAAACTCTCCCAAAATCTTAATCAAAACAGCCCCCAAATGCCCCATTTTATAGAGTCTGAAAAACTAGCCGTTGGGGTATGACAGAGCTGTCGGTCGACCGCCCGGTCGACCGGCCAGGTCATATTTCAGATTGTTGTGCCATCGATCGACCGGTCGGCCGACCGAGGCCAGGATACAGAGAGCAAGTCTCTCTGTCCGGTCGGCCGCCCGGCCGCCCGGGGCCTTTCCAGAGAGCAGAGCTCTCTGGACGGTCGACCGGCTCGGTCGACCGGCCTCCTGTCAGAACTAGCGTGCACGTCTGTGCACGTCGGTCGACCGATCGGTCGACCGGCTAACGCCAGGACAGAACTCTAAAGGGATTTAAAGTTAGGTCTTTTTGGCTCACATAAAATCCCATAAAATCACAGAAAATCTACAAAAATAGTTTTACCAATATACTTTGATAAACAAACATGCTTGCACAAGATCAAGGCATGTTACAAATGATTTGGACTATTTTGTAAGTTGAAAATATTTGGCTCAAATGAAAACAGTATTTTCCAAAACTTATTTTTCCAAACTTTGTTTTTCCAAAACATCTCCAAATACAAAAACAAGATATTTAAACAACTTTGAAAGCATAGGGTGTATGGATATGATCCACTACACAAACATGGTGAAATATCTATGTTTTTGACATTAAGCTCTAAACTTGGTTTTGGTTAAAACATGTATATAAGAAATACCAAAAACCAAACATGTATTTTCTAAAATAGAAAATCTTTTGTAAAAACAAAACTATCAAAAGTGTGTGTGTAAATGATATACTTGAGCAATCCACCAACTATTCTATCCTTTACATTTTAACTAAAACAAAATCTTCTAAAAATAAACCTAGACTCAAGTCTTCATCTTCTTGAAGTCTTCACTTGAAGCCTTCTTGACTTGGTCCAAACACCGTGCTAGCTTCAAAACTTGACTTTAAATCCTTTGTTGAAGCTATGCACCTACTAAGATCTTGTTCATAAATCTGTCACTAATTAAACACAAGATCATTAGTATTATAACTACATGAGTTGATCATCATGGCCAACAATCTCCCCCTTTTTGATGATGACAAAACTCATGAAGTTATATATGCATGGATTAAAGTAAAGCTTCAAGGAAGCTCCCCCTTAACTCATGCATAACAAATAAACAATATAATATGGAAATGAAGCACATGAACATGTATGCAAATGTAGGAGTAAACATGCTAATCAAGCATAAAACAAAATCAAATTTCTTTTTCTCCTATTTGCAAAACAAAACATATATGCATAAACAATCCTTTTTCACAAAACATGCATATAAACCAAAATCTTTCTCCCCTTTTTGTCAATCATCAACAAAGGGGTAAAAACACAATCAACAAATTTTTCTCCCCCTTTTTGTCATAAACCAAGAGAGCAATAAGGGGTCAAATCAAACATATCAATAAAAGGTTATATGCGATATACATTCATGAAGAGGAAGACGGTTAAGTAACTTCTCTACACATATACATTACATGAAAGAGGGATGACAAGCCCTAATTCACATAACGTATAATATGTAATGCATAAGAGGAGATGTGAAGCTCCCCTACACACGTGTATCACATAAAGAAGAGTTGTCAAGCTCCTCAATACAAGATACACTCGACATGAATCTATATGTAGAAGAGATGTTAAGCTCCCTTGCATATAGGCAATATACATCAAAACATTTTAAAGGTATCACTTGAAAAAAAAAATTTAAGATACCAAATGTAAATAAACAAATTGTAAATAAACATTACAAATTTTAATTTTTCAAATAGATAAAACATATTGATATCATTGTAAATTTATAACAAATTTGAAGCATTTTGATACCAATTAAAAAACATGCATAAGCTTAAAAATGTCAATTGAGATATCAATTGAAAATAAAGTTTTAGATCAAGCTTAGCATAAACATATTATGTGCTTTAAAGATGTATACCAAATGTAAAGTAAGCACATGAAAATCATATATATGTATGAGAATGATAATACCAATTGAAAATAACAATGTAAATCATTAGTATATAACTCATAACCTACCACCTTTCATATGCACAAGGTAAAGGATTTTCAATAAAGCTCGCAAGGCATACACGCCCAGCCATCCGCCCATATAGGTTGGAAGGGGTTTTCGAAAATAATTTTGAAAATAGTAAAGCATTGAAAATCTCTTCCAAATGAAGAAAAATTAACTAGTTAAAAGTAATTTTTGAAAAACTAGTTAAAGATCCTTCAAAACATGAAATCAAAACATATGTTTTTCATGAATTGTACCAAATACACAAGAATTTAAGCACTCATAGTCTATTAAGCTCAAAAATAATCATGAAAACAAAGTCATGAATAAACAAATAAAGTGTGAGTGTTCAATCATTATGTAAATAGTATTTTCATGAAAATAGTTAATGAAGCTCAAATCAAACATGAATATTATTTTATCAAACAAAAACATGAAAAATTCATTTTTATTAAAAACAATAAACTTCTACGTATATGTATGATTTATCCAATCCTAACAATACACATACATATCCCAAACATAAAAGAGTCTATTAAGGGTGTTTGCATGAAGGCAAGAGACTCACGGGTATACATGTATATTTATTAGATTTGAATACAAAATACATATACATAAAGTAAAAACATGAAAATAGGCAAAACAAGTATAAATGAGAGAATCATCAAAACTAGCCTATATATGTGCATATAGTGGGTACAAATGAGCATGAAGTGCAAACATATATGAATCAATTTGTTCTCACTATTTGTACATGTATAAATACAAGTTTTGATAAAAACTACATTAAACTAGTATTTACCACATGAAGCACAAATAAAACATGAACATGCTATATGATATTACAAATGAATAAGCATGTAAATAAAATAAGAGTTTAGAAATAGTTACCAACTAAGGAACTATGTTCCAAAACTCCAAACATGGTGGTTGACCCACCAAACCTCCTTGATAGCGATGCATCTATATATGTGTCCATCAAGTCCATGTGCATCAACCATCAAGGCACCAAATCTCTCACGTCTTGTGAGAGCCCTCACCTACATCAAAAACACACGGTGGGGGTTTTGGTACCCATTTTCTCATGGGTCCTTTGGGTTAGCATTGTAAGGCACCCAAATATTTTTATTAGCAAAATTTAAGACATTCAACTTATCATAACAAAATTTTGCTAAATGGCCTTTGCGGCCACAATGTGTATACTTGTACACCTTAGGATGCTTATGTGTGTGAGTGTGATCATGACGTGCAACATATGCATGATGAGGATGATGTGCATGAGTGTGTGGAGTTTGTTTCTTTGAAAACAAAGACTCCAACCTAGAATGATTAAATGCACAAGAGCTCAAGGTGGAGCTCAAACAACTAATCCTATTTTTCAAAACATTAATCTCACTATTATCAATGGTGGCATGTAAAGCATGGTGAGATTGTGAAACATTTTTCTTATTCTTTTTCGAAACATTTTCTTTTTCATTATCAAAAATTTTTCTTTTTAAAGAAGTGTTTTCTTGAAAAGCAACATCTTTTTGTTTTTCCACCAAAATAACTTTATTTTTCAAAATAGTGTTTCCTTCACAAAGATCATTTAATTTGGACATCATGGAAACATTTTCATTTTTCAAAATCTCATTTTCTTTTTCAATGCATGTAATTTTATTACTAAAAGATTCATTTTCTTCAAGCATGCAATCAAATTTCTTTTTCAAATTTTTATTATCTTTTCTAAGCATGTCATATTTCTCTAATAGTTGTTGACAAAATGAAGCAAGTTCATCATATGACATGTCATTATCTTCTACCTCGGATTCGGTAGTTACCTCAAGGGGGTTATCCCCTTGGACCATATAGCACAAGTTGGAGGTGTCACTTCCAACAACCGAGTCGCTCCCCGCATAATATAGATCTTTTTCACCAAGGGAGATGAGGGTGTTCCATGCTATAAAAGCCGAATCAATGTTAGAAACCCTAGATATATATTCATCATTTAGGGTACTCTTCAAAGCATGTAGGGCTTTTGCATTAGCCTCAAAATTCTTGCCATTTAAACAATATGAATCATTAGTGATGGCAAGGTAAACATGAATGCCTAGGGCCTTGAGGTACAAGGACATCTTAACCTTCCAAATTTGGATGTTAAGAATGTCAAAAGTGGGTGGTGACATGAAATCCATAGTGTGTGTACAAATATTGTGATTAGCCTAAAAAAGAGGATTTTAACTCTAGGTTGTAAGACCCAAATCAGAGTACCAAGCTCTGATACCAATTGGAAATCACCTAGAGGGGGGTGAATAGGTGATGGCTAATCTAATGGTCACTTAATGCCAAATAATGCGGAAGTAAAAACTATTATGACCTAAACTAAACTCTTACACTAAACACCACGTATAACACAAGAGTGTTGCCGAATTCCCGTGAAGGGCTCTGGACAAACTCCTCTAGATTCCCCTAGATAAGGGTTGAGGTGCCGTGTTGGCTCTCTTGGTTGAATACAAATGTTAGCAAACAAACCCAAGCATATACAATATGGCACACAAGTATATCAAGCATATAATGATAAGCACAATAAAAGTATGCAAGATATAAACAAGAGACAAAGAGAGAGAGAGAGAGAGAGCAATCACAAACACAAGGGATTTGTTTCGAGGTTCGAGCACACTTGCTCTACATCCCCGTCTTCGACACACGAAGGATTTCCACTATAATCGATCCCAATAGATCACCCCGTGCCGCAACACCTACAAGCTCTCGGACTCCCTAGTCCGTACACACCGCAAGCCCACCGGCTCGCCGAGGCCGCACCTCAAATAAAAGAGTTCGCACCCGAACTCGAAACACCGAGTCCCCACTAGGACCCAAAACAATGCGAACACACACGTCCGCCTCCTCAAAGAACAAAGATGAACTTTGGTGATCACAACTCTTGATCACCTAAAATCCTCTCACAACAAAACTCCTATAGGTAGATATAGCAATGGATAGCTCAAGCGTTGTGTGAGAAAAACAAGGAAAGAGATGGTGGAGGAAAACTCAAGAAATTCTCTTTTAACACTCTTGATAAAAACTCCCCTTTGATTGGAAGTATTTGCTCTCAATTTTGTGGAGAAAAACCTCTGAAAAGAGTAGGAAAAACTGGCTCTAAAACTCTCCCAAAATCTTAATCAAAACAGCCCCCAAATGCCCCATTTTATAGAGTCTGAAAACTAGCCGTTGGGGGGTCTGACAGAGCTGTCGGTCGACTGCCCGGTCGACCGGCCAACGGTCATATTTCAGACCGTTGTGCCATCGATCGACTGGTCGGCCGACCGAGGCCAGGATACAGAGAGCAAGTCTCTCTATCCGGTCGGCCGCCCTGCCGCCCGGGGCCTTTCCAGAGAGCAGAGCTCTCTGGACGGTCGACCGGCTCAGTCGACCGGCCTCCTGCCAGAACTGGCGTGCACGTCTGTGCACGTCGGTCGACCGATCCGGTCGACCGGCTAACACCAGGACAGAACACTAAAGAGATTTAAAACTAGGTCTTTTTGGCTCACATAAAATCACAGAAAATCTACAAAAATAGTTTTACCAATATACTTGATAAACAAACATGCTTGCACAAGATCAAGGCATGTTACAAATGATTTGGACTATTTTTGTAAGTTGAAAATATTTGGCTCAAATGAAAACAGTATTTTCCAAAACTTATTTTCCAAACTTTGTTTTTCCAAAACATCTCCAAATACAAAAATAAGATATTTAAACAACTTTGAAAGCATAGGGTGTATGGATATGATCCACTACACAAACATGGTGAAATATCTATGTTTTTGACATTAAGCTCTAAACTTGGTTTTGGTTAAAATATGTATATAAGAAATACCAAAAACCAAACATGTATTTTCTAAAATAGAAAATTTTTTGTAAAAACAAATCTATCAAGAGTGTGTGTATAAATGATATACTTGAGCAATCCACCAACTATTCTATCCTTTACATTTTAACTAAAACAAAATCTTCTAAAAACAAACCTAGACTCAAGTCTTCAAGCCAGCGGCGGCGCGTGCGTGCATGGTTTCCTCTTAATCGCGCGCGAAAACTCCAAGTACCCAAAGGGCACACTCATTGTTCCCATTTTTCTCTATTTTAAACACTTCAAACTTCTATCCCATGGCCACTGATGATATGTCTTATTTGAGCCAAAGTCAAGATGGATTGGGTTTTATATTACAACAAATCCAATCCAATTCAATTGCATGTCGTAAACAACAATTATTCTGGCTGGATTAGTCATTATCTTGAGAACAAATGTTAGGAGTCTAGGATCTCCAACGGACAGATAAATTATTTTGTCTGTAGAGATTTCAAGCTCTCCGCAGTCAAGTACAGGAAAAACATGGACTCTACTAAAAAAAATATTGTTACACACAATGGAAAGATTTTTGAGAAAATTGTGGATCCAAATAAACAATACATTATGCATTGGATTTAATCACTGGTAATCAATTCTTCCAATTTCAGGTGGCTGTCCACTTTGCATTCAGCAGAGCTTCAACATTTTAACATATCTCTCAAAGGAGGAGGAGGTATACACCATTTTAACATTCCCCGGTAAATAGACAAAATGTATAGGAGTGGCTTTGAAGGGTTGAAAGTTAGTACAAACCAGAACTTGTCAATTTGTTCTGACCCATTTGGGCCTTGGACCTGCATGTTTCGTGTAATATTGAAAAAGCTTACCCATTATTAACGAAAAAAACATTAAAATAATAATTAACTAGAAAACAGTATTAATAGTAGTAATAATAATAGAATATAGGGAAAAAACAAGTTTTATGCTTTATTGCCTTCTTATAAACCATATTTTCTAACTAAATTGTTTTTTCCAGTAATCTCTACGATCTACACGTTAGGATAATTGGATGAATATGTTTATCCACATTATCACTTAAAAATCATTGTTTATTGATTGTGTATGTTTGACATGATTTTGAAACATAGTGAAACAAATTTACCATTTTTTTTCTTCTTTAACTTCTCCCATAAAGGGAAAAAAATTCACCATTCTTATGTTATCATCATGTGTTGCCATCTCTTAACTTGAGTTAGTCAAGCAGCTCCTTCGTTACCTTCTCTCTCTCTCTTATATATATATATATATATATATATATATATATATATATATATATAGAAAAAATGTATATCAGCCCGCGGGCTGAGAGTACTCTCTCAGCCTGCGGTGACGTGGCTCGATTTGTCACCTCACTGACTTGCGGCCCGCTTTTAGGGAGAAGTTAAATTACCAAATACCCCTTATGATAACTTTTCCTTATTGTTTATTATTATTTTTCCCCCTTTTATTTTGCCGCTCTTTATAGGATAGAAATTACTTTTCGCCTAATTTCTTTACCTGTTTTTGAAAGATCTAGTTTCTCCTTTTCAGGCTGGGATAAAATTTTTTTTGAAAATAAAAATCTTTTCAGATCAATCTTTTCAGCCTGCGATAAAATTCTACTTTATAGTTTATTTTTTTATATATAATGTAGTCAGAGTCTTTGGTCGCATTGTACATTTAAACTGCGATCTTAGTCAAAGTCTTTGGTCGCAGTGTACATGGTGAAATGCGACCAAGGTCGCAGTGTTGTTATTGATAAAGATGGCCAGCAACTGCAATCTAGGGTTGCATTACATGGACTGCGACTTTGGTCGCAGTACGTTAAGTAATTAATTTTTTTGAATATAATGTAGTCAGAGTCTTTGGTCGCATTGTACATTTAAACTGCGACCTTAGCCAAAGTCTTTTGTCGCAGTGTACATGGTTAAATGCGACCAAGGTCGCAGTGTTGTTATTGATAAAGATGGCCAGCAACTGCAATCTAGGGTTGCATTACGTGGACTGCGACTTTGGTCGCAGTACGTAAGTAAGTGTTGTTTTATTAAGTGTTGTTTTTTGGATTAGATCATTTTTGAATCTAAATGAAAAATGAAAAGTTGTCTGTTGTCTGATGCGACTTGGAGTCAGTCCGTGAGACGCGACCTGTCATAAAGATTTTATGAGATCTTTTAACGTCAAGTCTATGTTGACGAACCCCGCACCATTCGTTGTTTCCCGAAGCGGTTGTCTACGCGTCGGTTCTTCATTGGGTTTAGGCGTTAATGTCTTTTAATGCCAAACCGGCGCTGGCGGTTGGAGACCATTAATGCCGACGATTCTGATTAATGAACCATTAATTATGGTTATTATGGGCTGCCTATAAATAGGGCTCACCCTCTCCCTTTAACAGTCCATAATTAGACTGTTTTCTTTCGAGAGCAATTGCTCTGAGAATTTCCGTCTTCTTCAGAGTCTCTAACAGGGGCCTGCCTCCATGGATGAAGATGACCCTATTGACGAACTTGATCGATGTTCGTCCACAAGGGAAGAAGTCATAGACCTCATCGTCCACAAGGGAAGAAGTCATGGTCCTCGTCGTTCACAAGGGAAGAAGTCATGATCCCTGACGAGGACTTAATCCTCACCGAGATCTGCTCTGACTTGATGCACCAGTCAAGCTTGCTGGTAACGGATGGTCAGAGTGGGTATGGCGGCGGGGGATGTGGTGGATATAGTGGTGGGTAGCATACCTTGTGAGGTCTCACTCTCCCTCTCTTACCCCAGAAGTCACATCGAGGAAACTCCATGCTCACTGGATAACCTTCTGGTGAAGAGATGTTCATAAACGAAAGATTCTGCTGCCACCAGACCTCCAGGAGAAGATTGCTCTTAGTAGTCAACAAGGGCTCTTCTTGGCTCTTTTGATGTTTTGTCTTCTTGGCTACTTTGATGTTTAGTCTTCTTTGTAACACTCAATCTTATTGATTCTGCTGCCACCAGACCTCAAGAAGAAGATTGCTCTTAGTCAACAAGGGATTTTGATGTTTAGTCTTCTTGGCTACTTTGATGTTTAGTCTTCTTTGTAACACTCAATCTTATTGATTCTGCTGCCACCAGACCTCAAGAAGAAGATTGCTCTTAGTCAACAAGGGATTTTTTTGATGTTTAGTCTTCTTTTGTACTGCTGTATTTGTAACACTCAATCTTATTGTATAAGAGATCGTTTTGTATCATTTGCACATGCCTGGAGATAAATGCCTGGACATAAATAAAAAGCATATTTGTTTTTTTAATAAACTACGAACTTTTTCGCAGCCATGCATTGCAAACAAAACAACTATGACCATAGATGACACTGCGACCAAGGTCGCATAAGATACATTGCAAACAGTAACTACTGCGACCAGGGTCGACGCTGTGACCAAAGTCTGCGACTAAGCAACTGCTGCGGTGACGTGTCACCTCGTCGCAGTGTTGTTGTTGATTAAGACTAAAGACCAGAAATAGCGACCAAGATTGCAGATTTTTTTAAGACTGCGGCCATCAACTGCGACCAATGTCGCAGTGTTGTTGTTGATTATTTATAAAGACCACCAACTGCGACCAAGGTG
>JAVJIF010017048.1:22500-141243 GCA_038442645.1 Agave tequilana
ACAACACCATAAAACTACTCTGAAAATAATAAAATACTAGTAAATTTAATTAACATGCTAGGTTAATCCGTTCTTTTTTACCCTTCTATTTAAAATATAAATTATGTCAAAACATATAGTAAATTATTGTTAACTTGTGTGACTAGGAGTTACAGTTATCAAAAGGGAGGACATTTATGCCACTAAAAATCATTAAAAACACAAGCTTTTGTAAGTAAACAGAGAAAAGGGCATACCAAGCATACATGAGGAGAAAAAAACAGTAGAAGAAATAATATATTATAAGAAAGAACGATGTGAAGGAATCCGAATCCAATTTCTGAATCGGATCCGGGTTCGGATACAACCCATTTAGAGATGGTTAAAAGAAAGATCTGCTGCGTCGTAACAAAAAGATTTTGTAGAGAATATTGATATACCTCACGCGGCGGAGCTGAAGGCGGTGGGGTCTCGGGGGTAGCCGGTGAAGGAGGTTGTGAAGGCGCCAGCGCCGGCGCCGGTACTGGACTCGCGAGGACTGGAGACGGAGAATCGCAGCAGTGTGGGTTGCAATCGTCGTCGTGGCGATGATGATGCCTTCGAAAAGGATTCAAGGGTCTGTGCTTCGACGGCGACGGTGCTGCCGCCGCTGCTGTCTTCTTCTCAACCGTCCAAGCTGAAGGAGCGACGGCGCAGGGATAGCAGCATTGTTTCTTGGAGGAAGGAGAAGACGAGCTCAGAACCTCGTCCCAGGGACCTGCTCGTCCTTGGGCAGCGTCAGTGGCGGCGAAGACGAGGACTGCGACGAACGCCGCTGCGATGAAGGAGGAGAAGGAGGCCATGTGGATCTGATCTGATTATGTTATCGATTTGATTGGAGAGAGCAAAGGCCTAGGCTTCATTTATAGGGCTTACAGCCATGGGAGTGGAGATCGAGCAGGATTCGGATTCCCGCTCCTAATGTAAGTGTCAGTGTTAGATTTCAATTCCCGATACTATTGCAATTCAATTCCTGCTACTGTTGTTGTATTAATAATTGTATGAAGAGGCTAGGATTATGTATGAACTATTCCTATTCCTATTGGGATTTGGGAGTCAGATTATATGTATGAACTAGTTCCTTATTCTCATGCCCCTAATCTAATCTAATCTAATCGAATCCAATATAATCTGATTTCTGTTGGGATTACGAGCAGGTGCTCAATTTGATTAGGATTCATGAACATACCGCACAACTCTAAAGCTCTAATTTTGATAGAGTTTCGTCTCTTTTTTCCAAATCGGAATCCTAGGTAAATTCTGGTTTTTGCTGCTTCTTGAATTAAATCAGAATTCTAGTTTGATTTTATTTGACTGTGACGGACACAAACAAAGGTTAGTGATGACAGTAGCGATATAGATAGTTTTGATTTGGGATAAATTTGCCTATTATTATGCAGCTTTTTATTACACTGTAAAAATATTTCTGTAATCATTATTTTGATTGTTATTATTTGGTTGTTTGATGTGATCTGGGTTTCACTCAAAATTTTATTTTTCCCTTTCTGATGCACTAAGTCATCTTTAATCTCTAACATTAATTCCCGAATCCTGCCTATGACAGGAATGGACTATGAGTATCAAAGGTGATTTGATCTTTTGCACGGTTCAGCATGTATCACCACTCTTAGCCGTTCCATGTGAGTGAATTATTGTTTATTTGATTCTTTTAATAATAATTTTCTCTTGGATTAATTGACCGTGCTTCGAGATGTTTCTACGCTTTTTTACTGTAAAAATATATTGTCGCTATTCTTGTTATTATTTTTTCTTCTAATGTGATCTGAGTGGTTTGACGAGAGTTCCATCCTTTTCTGTGGTTTTCAGCCTTAAACTCTGAAAGTGTTGGTGCTGTTATTATAATAATTGCCAAGGGTAATTCCTTATGTTGTCCAAGTCTGATTTATTTTTAGGTGACTCCAAGTGAGTTATTTTTCTTCCTATCTAAGCTTAATATCAGCCTCAACTTATGTAGTTTTGCTGACTTTCAAGATACATCCACTAAAGCACTCCTCAAATTAAATCCTATAATATGTTAAAATTTGTAACCTCTATTAGAGAATTTCGGAATGAAAATGCCTATAAATTCAAATAAAGTCTAAAACTATTTGTAAAGTTCAGGATGAATTTCTGTCACATATTTATTTTTTTATTTTATCATAAATAAGTCATGAAAGAAGCGTTTCAATATAAATGAGATTATGAGAGCAATGTGTGTAACTCAATTTAGTGAACAATGTCAAGATCTCTTTTTCTATAAAAGTCAATTCAATTTGGATAAGGGTTTGGTGAAGATTATCTAATTGATGCTTGTGTCAATGAACTAAAATGCAATATGTTTCTTATCAAAATGATCTTTTAAGAAATAATTGAAAAATAATGTGACAACCCTAGAGGGGGGAGGGTGAATCGGGTTTTTAAACTAGTTACAACAATTTAAACTAATTTGATTAGATGAAGATTCCAATGCTATAATCACAAGTAAGCAATAATTAAAATAGTAATAGGCAAGTAAAAGAGAGAGGGCGAGTAAGAGAGACAGGGCAATGAGAGTCGACACACGATGTCTAGTGGTTTAGCCATCAACCGACCTACTCTGCTATCTAAATGTCTCTTCTCTAGCATTTCAACTTTCCTTTCCGGGTAGAATTAGAAGCTTTGACCATTTCAATTCTTCCTTTGCGAGTAGAAGTATAGACTTTTCTGACTTTCTTTCTGCGTAGAAGCCTACACCTTGCACTAACTCACTTCTCAATTGATTAAATTTTTTCACCAGTTTTCATAAGTTAGGTTTGTTCTCTAATAAGATGAGAGTCAATAAAGCATAATACACAAACAAAGATTACAACTTTGAGGTCTAATAGTAAGAAGTAAGATCAAGTTTAGTTTGACACTATAGATCTAAGTGCAAGCAAATCAAGTTGAAAGCATGCATCTAGAATCTATAAGAACTTTGAAAGAGATTGAGACTAAAGAGTAGAAAATGTAGATCAAATCTCAAACACAGACTTGAAAAGCACAATCAAATTACTCTTTTGAAAAGAATGAAGAAATTTAGCTTGGAAAGAAAATAAGCACAAGATCTTTTTGAGTGATAAGAATT
This sequence comes from Agave tequilana, assembly GCA_038442645.1. Classification (NCBI taxonomy): domain Eukaryota; kingdom Viridiplantae; phylum Streptophyta; class Magnoliopsida; order Asparagales; family Asparagaceae; genus Agave; species Agave tequilana. The sequence goes on from JAVJIF010017048.1 coordinate 25,622, forward strand.
TTTCAAAAATTGTTGAAAAAGTAGTGTAAAGTAGTATTTACAGGTAGGAAAAGATAAGAGTAGGTGAAAAAAGTTCAGGCCAAAAAATTGTATTCAAATCTTCTCAAAATATAAAACTCTTATGATCTTATCTTTCGGTCGACCGCTCAAAATTGGCATATAATTTATCAGTTAATAGGATAACATGATAAGAGTCCACATGAAATAGTATATGGCTTTGGCCTAGGTAGCTCATTAATCTCATTCCCATGGTTGACCATTATAGTCTCTGAGTCTGCATTCTTCTTTGCCACACATACACATGAGTTGCACAAAGTCATCAGTGATAAAATTAAACAAAGCAACTTTGACTACAAGTTACGAGCTGATGTTAGGAGAAAATTTAAAACTTTTGATATTGGCGATCTTGTGATGGTCCAGATTCGTCCGGAATGGTTTCCTCCGGGGACTGTTAAAAAATTACATGCTCGTAATGCTAGACTATTCAAAATCTTAACGAAACTAAACGACAATGCTTATGTTATTGATCTTCTTGAAGATTTTGAAATTACTCTTACTTTCAATATTGAGGATCTAGTAGAATATAAGAGTCCAAATTTTAACTCCAGAACTCATTGGTTAATGAGCCTACCCCTGAGCCATTTCTGAGAGACCTCCACTCTCAGATATCAGTCCTAATACAACAGAGAATATTGATAAAATCTTAGATGATGAAATTATCTCCACGAGAGATGGTGGAACTCGACGGTATCTGATACGCTGGAAAGAAAAATCACTTGCTAAGGATACGTGGCTGGATCACAGTAAGTTGTAGCAGATTGATTCAGATCTGTTGGAGTATGTGAGTTCCTCTACACCTGACTCGAGGAGTCGAGTTCTCTCTCACATGGGGAGAATGATGAGGACATGGTATCAGCACATCCGAAGAGGAGATACGATCATGTGTATCAGCGTAAGAGGCGTCAAGCAACATCATTTGGATTTAGACAGGGTTATGTTTTCAACTGGAGTCAGTACTTTTTTTAGTATTATTTACTCTTATTTATTTGTTCAGTGTTTTTAGTAGTACATCGGTTGTGTGAAAAAACTCAAGTTATTGTAAGCCTATTTAATTGGCTTTGCTTGAAACAAATAAATGATGCATTCTTGATAAAAAAAAACTATCCTATTGAATTTTCTGATATGAAAATTTAATCTTTTAAATTTGGAGTGTGAAATTCCAATTCGAATGATGCGGTGTGAAATCCAATCCATCTATCTTTTTATCCACTCACTTCCAAATTTTTAATCCCATTATATATTTCAATTACAACCCAATCCACTTGCATCAATTCTATCCCATTATAGAACCAATTACAATCTTTCAATCCAATTACAAAGTAAACAGCTAAATCCCTCTCATCCAAAGCCTCAGCCATAATACAACTACCCATCCTCTTCCCTGTGCGTGAACCAGCTCCAAATATAAAAAATTTCCACCAAAAAATACTCCATGTGCTGCTGCCAACACCCATAATCTTTTTCCCTCCACCTGCGCCCTTCCTCCTCCCTCTACGCGCGACAACCATAAGGGGCCGCTACCAGCGCCTCCCTCTGCCCTCTTCTCCTCTTCCACCTGCCGTGCACCATCACCACTCCACCAGGCGGCTTTCCTTCGACGGCCTCCTCCACCATCGAGTGCCCGTCCCTCCGTGTTTGCTGTGTTGCTGGGGTCTGCACAAGTTCAACAAAGGTTGGCCCGTCTTACTTTCAAGCAACTGCATCAACATTCAGTAGCCATCATCTGCAATAATAACAGGCAACGATTTCAGTTTCACTTCCAATAAATCAAAGCAGGAGTTAAGGAAATCATAACAACAAGGGAAGCCTGAAAACGAAGCTTCACGACAGGTAATTTCTATTTATAGCAATTCAGAATATCTATAGGTTACATTGCTTATTTTATCTCTAGTATATTATCATGATTTCTCTATTGTCCACAAATAATGGTGAACGTGTGTGATTCTGCATGCTTCTGTATTGTGCTATTATAATATTGCAAGTGGGTTTCTTTCTGTGTAACTAAGTATTGCGAGTGATTTATGACGATTGCTTGTCCATTTTACAAGTATAATAATTTTTTTTAAACCCATCTTGCCATATAATTATTTAGATTTATTCCTACTGAAGATCGTAATTTGTCGTAAAACGTTGTAAGTGTTTAGCTTTATCACTAATTTCTGACATCACCGCATTTAGTTTCACATCAGATGAGTTTGACTTGCTTATTAGGACTTTCTGAAATTTGATAGGTATATAGGAATTGATTTTTGTTCAGGTTACAAAATATTTTAAGCTCCTTAATAAGCAGAAGTGAAGAATTAGTAGACTTAGCCTTTTTTCTTGACACATCTGTTGAGTATGGATGAAACTTATGCATGTTGTCAGCAAGATTTCTGAAAATTTTCAATTCAAACGTAGTGTATGATCCTATTTTATGCATGAATCTCATGATATGCACAATCAATATCTAACTTTTAAAGTCAATCTCCTGCTTATTTTGTGAAATGTCCAAGTTTACTGCATACAGTCGGACTGGTAACATCTCTAATCAAATATTTTGCTCGGGAACTCCATATCTCGCATTGACCGAATTGACAAGTATGGTTGACACTTAAAATTTTCAAGAACCAAAGTTTTATTATCTGAGAGAGAAAGCGCAAGAGGTTCTGTAATCCTTTTAAAGTATAAAATAAAATAAATAAATAAAAAGTAGAAGAGAGGAAAATAGTGGAAAAGCACAATATCTGATGAAGGCGTACTTAATGCCCTCTTTTTCATTATCCACTCCTTTGATTGCTTTTTCTCAGTGCTGTCCATAGCCGAAGCACATCCCTTTGAGTCATGTGGGAGACCCTACCTTACCACCATCAACCCTTGTATACTCCAATGCAGAATGCACCATGTTAATCCCCTCCATGATTCTGTTCTCTTATCACGAAAGATATCACAGCCTGCAACTCCTTTAGCCTACTTCTTTGTCTTATTATATGAAGACTCCTGGTAGTCACATGTCTGCAACTCCTATGGCCGATCTCTGGGTTCTCTTTCTTGCAAGAATGCTATGCAATTCTTTTCTCATCTTGTTTGTATATTATTTTCTTCAATATTATTGTGATTGCTTTTGGTTAATTATAATGTGGTTCTTTCTCACCCCTCCCTAGTAAGGATAGGAAATTATTCTCATTATTCAAGTTATTTTGTTAATTCTATTAAATATCTCTATCTGACGGGTACGCAAGTTGTATGAAGAGTAACATAGTTAGGATGCACTTGGTTTTGTATTATACAATTTGGAGAATTAAGTGAGTAAGAGGAGATTTTTGCTGGGTGTTCAAATGTATTGACTCAGTGCTCTCCTTTTAGGTGACCACATGGGCTCTTATTATTGAACCACGTTGAATTAAAAGAAATTCGGCATCTGTTGCCTTCGTAGAATATTGCATGTACTGGTAAATGTGGTAAATTTGGACAAGGAGTAGTGCGAGGTCTAAAATATTTCTGCAAAAGACTTTTATAGACACCTTTGTTTTGGCTCTGGGGTTCAAGAGTCAACGAGTAACTTCTATTTATTTGGAGGCATCTAAATGTTGGCCCAGAGGCCTTCCACTCTAGTTTTGATGATGATTAACTCATGTAGTTATAGTTTACTAATATTCTTGTGATATTTAGTTTCAGATATTTAACCAAAATATTAGTAGGTGATTAGCTTCAACAAAGGTGTTTTGGAGCTTTCACATGGTGATTCAGGAGCTCGAGCGTCAAAGTTCACATCTAGCACTCGTTGGAGTCAAGCTCGGGGAATCGCGTTTGGATCGAGTCGATTTGGAGATGGCGCTCTACAAGAAGACCTCGGTTTGTTTTAGAATAGTTAGTTTAGATCCATTGTAAAGTTAGATAGTGTGATATGCTCAAGTTCACAACACACTTGTTTTCAAGTTTTATGTTTATTGGTTTTAGTTTTCGGTTTAACCGATCTTGATTTTCATGAATAGAATTGAATCAAAACAAGTTTACATGGTTTAATGTATATTAGATTTGATCTATATACATATATGCTTCATCTACTTAGAAAAACTTATTTTGATACACTATTCATGTGTTTGGAGTTTTGTATCCAGACAAAACTTATTTTTGGATTTTATGTCAAAAACATTGATATATATCTTTCATGTATATTGGATTCTATCCATAAACTATATGCTTCAAAGTTGTTTAAATATCATGTTTTTGTATTTACATGTATTTTGGAAAAATCGGATTTCCATTTTAAAAATCTAAGTTTTGGAAAATACAGAATTTGGTTTAAGGCAAATTTGTAAGTCACAAAAATGGTTCAAAATGTTTGTAACATGGTTTGATTTTTACTCAAACATGTTTGTATTTCAAAGATATAACATGAACTGATTTTTGTGGAATTTATGTGATTTTATGGGATTTAATTAAAGATAAATACCTAAGTTTTTCAGTCCCATAGTTGCCAGGCTGGCTGACTGCCGGTCGACCGGGCCGGTCGACCGTAGCAGTGAGCGGTCGACCGGGCCGGTCGACCGACGTGCACAGAACGTGTACGCAGACAAGCTGGGAGGCCGGTCGACCGGGTCGGTCGACCGCCAGAGAGCTCTGCTCTTTGGAAAGCCTCCGGTCGACCGTCCAGAGAGCCGTTGCTCTCTGGTTTTGGCACGGTCGACCGGAGGGCTCAACGGTCGATTTTTTGATCGTTGGCCGGTCGACCGGCCGGTCTACCGGAAGGCCAATCTGGGCCTTTTCTGCTGCCAACGGGCAAATTCCAAATGGGGTATAAGTATCCCCCCATTTGAGTTGTTTCTTAACAAGTTTTTCAAGAGAAAAATTTTAAATCTTTTCAAGTATTTTAAGAGCAAGTTTTTCAAAAGAGTTTTTGGGTTTAAAAGATCAATCTTCATTTGTTTTTAAAGTGTTTGATAATTCAAAGAAAATAGTCTTTTGGGAATTGATTTTTGGTCTAAAATTCTATATCTATTTGGAGATTTTTCCAAGTGATTTTCTTTATTCAAAACACTTTGTTTTCTCATACTTGAGCTTATCTTGCTATCCTATCTATTAGGATCTTTGTTTTGTGGGAAAAGAATTGGTTTGTGATCTTTGTGATCACCAAGTTGTAAACCCTCCTCATTTGTGATATCCCTCTTGTGTAGAGGTTGATTATTGGAGTGGTGGCTTTGTGCCCTATCCCTCTAGTGAGAGGTTGATTGGTTGTTTGGCTTTGTGCCTATCCCTCATTTGTGAGGTTGATTTTGTTGGTTTTGTGCCTAACCTCTAAGTGTAGATGTTGTGTTGTATTTGAGAGAGGAGTTGTGTACTCCGGGTTATTGTATTGCCCCAAATTCTCATTGGAGGTTTCCTGTGTGGGAAGTCCTGTGTGGACGAGTTAGTGAAAATCCTTCTGTGTGAAGGCGGGGACGTAAAGTTGTGTGCTCGAACATCGAAACATATCTTGGTGTTTGCGATTGATTCACTTTCTCTAACTCTCTCTTATATTGTGCCTTGCATTGTTTCATATTGTCATATCATACTTACATGCTTGTGTTGTTTGTGTGTGCCTCACTTGTGTTTAAACCACGAGAGCTTCATATAGCACTCAACTCTTATTCAGAGGAATCAAGAGGAGTTAGTCCAGAGCTCTTCGCCGGGAATTCGGCTACACTCGTTGGTTACACTAAGTGTGTTGCATTAAGTTTTTAATTTCCGCATTTTTGTTCATAGATTAGCCGTACACCTATTTACCCCCCTCTAGGTGTTCTTTCAATTGGTATCAGAGCCTACGCTCCTGATATTAGGTTTAACCACCTAGGAGTGTGATCTTGGTTTTGCTAATCTATAGTTGCATTTGCATACTTATTTGTTTACACACACTCATGGATTGCTTGACACCTCCCATGTTTGATGTTTCCAACATTGACATGTGAAAATTTAGGATGAGTATGTATCTAAAAACTCTAGGCTTGCATGTTTTCCTTGCCGCTACCAAGAAATCCTATCCTGGTAATAGCAAGCATATAGAGGCCAATGCACAAGCCCTTGAGGCACTTAGAAGCACGCTTAACAAAGAATATCTTTTTATGGTTTCTAACTGTGATTTCGCCTTTGCAGTGTGGAACACGTTGACCTCCTCCAAGCTTCAATTGTCAATCCAAACAGAGAAGGAATCTAATGAGGATGAATCCGAACAACGATGTTACATGGTCCAAGGGAATGACTCCCTTGAGGTACATTCGGATACTCAACTAGATAGTGCTAGCTCTTCATTTGATGATCTTGATAGTATGGATGCCGATGCATTAAATGACTGCCCTTGGAAGGGTAGGGGTTTTCAAAAATAAGTTTGAAAATAATATAACACATTTGAAAACTCTACCATATGAAGAATACGAACTAGTTATATGAAAATTTTGAAAACTAGTACGAAATCCTTCAAGTAAGGAATAAAAACAAGAATATATTCCATAAAACATGAAACTCACTAAACCAATGTCACTCAAAATCTATATAGCATATATAATACTCCTGAAAACAAAATCATTAGAAAACATCAAATAATATGATTGTACAAGTTTTGTGAAAGACATAGTCATGGAAATAGGCAATACGCTCAATATGAAATTCCTTAAAAACATGAAAATTATTAAAACTAGAATTCCTTCAAGGTATATGTATGTTTTGTACAAACTAGAGTATACATACATATCCAAACATAAACGAGTCCACAAAAGTATATGCATGAAGGCAAGTGGCTCAAGGATGTATATGTATAACTATTAGTTTGGACAAAATGGACATATACATGAAGTTTAACATAAACATGAAAAACATGGACAAAATGGGAATACAAGTCAAAATGTATGGATCATTAAAACTAGACTATACTAGTACATCTAATAAGTACAAATGAGCGTTTCACTAGTTGTACAAGTATATACCTAAGTTTTAATGAAAACTAACATCTAGACATGTAATCAAAACATGAAGCATAGAAATCAAAACAAAACTTATAAACATACATATGATCATTATGTAAATGAACATACATTAGATCTAGAACATACACATTAGTTAAATTAAAGTGAGAACACTAAATATAAATCCATATAAACATGGGTGTCTCAAATACTAATCATGTATATCACTAATCTAAGTATCATGACATTTAACATCCTAATCATGAAACATCAAAACATATTAAAAATGAATAATATGAAAAGCATGTAAACTTAATAAAGAGTAAGAGATCGTTACCAAAACCAAAAGGGCACATCTCCATATCTCCAAACCATGGTGGTCCTTCCACCAAACTCCCCTTGAAAGTGATGCATCCAAATAGTCCTCTTTACGCTCGGAACGTATCCATCTCAAGGCACCATCACTCTCACGTTAAGTGAGAGCCTACACCTACATCAAATAGAATAGGAGTGGTCTTTGGTACACATACTCTTTGGGTCCATGAGGGTTAGCTCCTTTCCTAACCAAACAAATTTATTTGCTAAATTTGAATCATGTATACAATCATAACAAAACTTAATAAGGTGACCCTTACGTCCACAATGTGTACAAGTGTACACATGAGCATACAAAGTGTTATGAGTGTGAACGTGAGGAGCATGTGTATGCCGTGGTTTGTGTGCATGCAAAGAAGGAACTTATTTCTTTCGAAACATAGATTCCAACCGTGAGTGGTTTATGGCACAATGGCTCAAAGTGGAGCCCAAACAATCAACACTCTTCTTAAGCATAGATATATCATTTTCAATATTAGAAGAAGTGGAGCATGCAATAGGTGAGATAGAATGTGAAGCTACACTAGTATGGCAAACATGAGAATCTAAATCATTTTTCAAAGAAACATTTTTATTTGAAACAATTTTCAATTCCTTTGAAATAGAAGCAATTTTTATTTTCAAGGAATCATTCTCTTTTACAACAAAATCAAGTTTTGAAGACAAGATCTCATTTTTCTTCAAAACCTCATTGCAATCATTTTTATTTTTCAAAATCTTGTTTTCATTTAGGACAAGATTAAACTTAGATTTCAATGAATCCCTTTCATTAGAAATCTCAACCTTCTCTTGCAAAGCCAACTCAAGTTTTGAAAACAAATCCTCATTTTCTTTATTTGATTTACAAGTTTTCTTTTTCAAAACTTTATATTTTTCTAAGAGGTTCTCACAAACAATAGATAAGTGTCTAAGGAAGCGTCAAGTGTCTGACACGAGTGTCTGAGTGTCAGACTCGAGTATGGCTTCCTAATTAAGTACCTAACTACCTATGTTACATAGATGGTCACTTTGCAAGATTGACCTTTTGACCAGGAATTTTTCAATAAATTTTAAGCATTTGATGAAAACTGAAAGTGAAAGTCATGAATATAACCATGCTCAGTAGCAGCAGTAATCACATCTGAAAGTGTTTGAATGTTCAAGATGAAAGCTAGTGGAGAAATCGGATCACCTTGACAAACACCATTTGATGGCTTGAAAATGTCAGATAGATGGTTGTTGAACCAAATGTTGAAGGATATCTATTCAGTAGTGCTTATAACAAGATTATTCCAAATTATCCATGCTGAGCAAAGCCATATGCTTTCATTAAAACCCACAGTAGAAAACAACTCTATCAAATTCTCTCTCCATGTCAAGTTTGAAAACGAACAATTGATTCTTCTTTCTTATTGAAGAATAATAGTGTGCCATACCTACCTCTTTAATTATTACAGTATTATCATTTGTGTCACGACCTTGAAGAAAGTAGCTTTGCTCTTTACAATTAATGCTATCAAGGACCACTTCCATCTATTAGTGAGGAGCCTGGAAATAATTATGTGCAGTGTTACTCAAACTAGTAGGCTAAAAATGTTTAACAAGCTCGTGGTGAGAGACTTCAGGAAAGACCGTAAGAGAAATACCACTGTCTTCAACCCCACTCAGAAGGCATACATGCAGTACAGTACACACGCAGTAGTTAGTAGCATTAAACAAATTATATTCAATTAAGTTCTAATGATCTTTATAGACCACACCAAATCAATCAGGGCCAGACAATTTTCTATTAGGAAGCTGCCTCACAGAGGGGTTTGAATTTCCTCCATAGATGCAGATTTACATAGTTTCATTCATTTCATCAGTAACAAGAGGATTAATTATATCAATGATCACTTTGATAGCGGTTTCAGCAATAGAGATGGAAGAACAGGAATTTCAAAAGGAGAGAAATGTGCACAAAAGTCATTAATAACCAAATTTTGATCTAACCAGCAAGCACCATCTTTTTTGATAGCCAAAATAGACTTCTGATTTTGAAGAAACTTAGATGTCACGTGGAAGTGTGCGATGTATATAGCTGAGGCATCCTAACAGAGAGAGATTTGAACCTTGTTCCTACACGACTTGATCAATTCGATCAGGCAGTCGCCATCTATTTTCGTTGTTCAATTGTTTGACAACGTGGCTGTTTGGATTCAAGAAAGTGGGCGGAAGTGAGAAAGTGGGGGAAGTGTCATTTCCCACTTCTGCTGTCCATCCAAACACCAGAAAAAGAAAATGAAAATTTTTTTTTCTTCTCTTTTTCCTTTTACATAACATTTCCTTACATTCAGGGTGCTACAGTTAATTTTATGGTCATGTAAATCTCATGTTGTAGCTCAAAACAATTAATTTTGTGGTCATGTAAATCTCACTTGCATTCTAATTACAGTCCAATTTTTTTCATAATTAATTTTTATTTTAGTATTATTTTACTTTCAATTTTGTGGTCAACTTTTTCACTTTCACTTCCATATTACTAACCACACACCGGAAAATACAATATACTTTTTCACTTCTACTTCTCATCTGCCAACCAAACACTGAAAAAGATTCACACAAATTCTCATTTTCCAAAAGGAAAAAAAAACCTGCTTCCCCCTTCCTCACTTCCGCCCATTTCCTTGAATCCAAATAGCCCAACATAAAAAAACCAAAAGCTCTGCCCTTCCCTATCAGGCCTTTGGAAGCCGTATGAGGTGAAAATCTCATGTATGGTTCTGTAGAGTGACAGGAGGGTGACTTATCTGTCAAATTTTCCACTACCACCCCAAAAAATCAAACTCTACCTTACATAAAGCTTCCTGAGTACGATTAACCTCTCGATTTGAAATCACTACTTAAAGATTTGTGAAAATATTATCTCCATCCTTAAGTCAAAGGGAGCATGCATGAGATTTCCTAATTCTTTGAATTTCTTAGCACAAGCTAGACTTTTTATTCTTGTCCATTCATTATCATTAAATCCAACAAAAATGTCTTTTTACTGAAGGTAATGCAGAGCAATGCTAACTTCAGTGAGCTGCTGAGTATAATCAAACTTCGGCCTAGCTAGGTTAAGTGTCAAATACTCGGGATAATCCAAGTTGATGATTAATGGAGCGTGTCATACTAGTACATAACTGCAAAAAAGTTGCATAGTGCAGTTGATTCTTGCTATAGAGAACATATGCATGCATCGACTCCAACTCTCTTAAAAACCATAGGCAAATCAGGGAAGCAGATAAAAGAGAGAACAGAATATAGTTAGTCATTGATCTCCTCATAAGTAGTGCTAGCATATATTCCATTCAAAAGCCAAGGCTGCTCAGAATTAGTAGAGAGTTGACCGGTGAACACATTGTGTCCTATTTACACTGGCGTTTTTGTCCAAAATTTATTTCCCCTTGCTCTCATTAACTCAATCTCTTTGGAACTAAACATTTAATCAAATATATGAATTTCTTGTTTTAAATAGTAAAAAAACAGAGATCTAGTTGCGTCAAATTACTGATTCCATCTTGTAGGGAGGCATTATGCTATTTGAGGGAAACAAGCGAACAAAGAAAGAGATACCTGTTAAGTTTATATTTGTACATTAGTTTTTGATGTGCAATTTTTACATTGGGATTGAGAGTTGTTAGTCCTTTATAGATTGAATTGAGTGCTCTATAAGAGCGTCTGGGTAGAACAAGTTATGGAAAAAAAGTTTATTGATGTTGGTGTGGATATCGAAACGAAATTGCTGGTACAGGTTACTCATAAAACGTTAGGTTTGGCTTTTGATGTATATATGTACTCTGTCTGACTTACATTTTTAATCTTATATCCTTACAATGCACTTTTGATAAGTTTTTACAGGCTTGGGGTCTCTGTGTGAAAAGATTGAATATCAGTTGTGTTCTCAAGTGCATTGATAGGGATCTCCTTCTATCCTTCTTGTTTGCTTACTTTGAATACTTAAAAACAGAATGTTATCGTACTTTTAGAGCTGAGAACAGACTGGTCTCTCTATTATTTTGTTTTAGGTATTGGGTCTAAACTCTTAGTACCCTTAGATGATGATATTACAAAAAAAAAAACTTTGACACTCTTGTAGAACCCATTTCTTTTTCTGATCATAAGGTGTATGTTAGTTTGGAATTTAATGGTATGAATCAAATTAAAATGGTGAACATGTACTCTTTCTCTAGCAATATATCATTTACTTATTTCAGAAGTAGCAAGCTCAATCTTGTGATTTTAATTCATCAAGATGAGGGTAAAGATTGAATATATCTATTATTTTGCTAAGTTTATTTTAGCTATCCAGGAAGCTGAGCACTGTACAAATTGGCTGCTCAGTGATAAATTAAGTCTCTTCCACACTCACACATTGACATATACTCAGAAGGTTGTATATCAAGAAAAACATACACCCCCAAATGTTGGTGCAGTAGGGATCAAGATTTTTGCTTCAACTATACTTGTAGAAGTTATCATATTGATGTAACCATGTATCTCATGTTTGAGATTAAAGTTTATTTGAATTTTGAATTTAAGTTCCTTAGCCAAATGAGGATAGAAGTTGATACACTTAGACAAGACATGTTGGCTGGAATTAAAGGTACATATTGCCAACAAGTTCAAATTATCACAAGCAATTGAAATCGCAGAGCTTGCCAAGGATGAAAATATGAGATGGTCTGTTCAAAACTTAAGCTTACCTTGATATGTTGTCTTATTAATTAGGGACAATATAACTACTTTTATTGACGGGATTTTAGGATATAGGTTCCTAACAAATTTTGTATGTGGATATTAGTGCCCTAACAAATTATTATTTTGATACTAGTCTTTAACTAATTATTAGCCTATAACAAATTATTATTTAAATAATAGTCCCTAACAATGTAGGACCAACTTTTCAAGCATCCCAGGGTTAAGAAATCCATTATCAATCTTTCTTAACCTTAGTTATAATAGTTAACCCCAGTGATAAATGACCCTTTTACTCCTAAAATCAACTGCCCAGAATTAAACCCATTCTCTCTCTATTTAGTAGCAAAAGGAAAACAAAGGAAATAAGTCTCTCTCTCTCTCTCTCTCTCTCTCTCTCTCTCTCTCTCTCTCTCTCTCTCTCTGTTCATAACGAAACTCAATTGCAGAGACTTGAAGGAGGTAACAGAAGTTGGCGTGGGTTGTCGAGATTTCTGATTATAAAGAAGGCATTTTGGACGACAAACGACGATGGCCCGAACGATGTCGATCTCGATCTCAAGCCAAACCGAGATGTGTGTGCAAAGGTAAAAAAGAAACCACAATGATACAAAATCGATAAAAAGGTAACATTAATAGATCTAAGAAGGAACATTAATAGATCTAAGAGGGAATTCATTTTGGCTACTTGAACCTTAAAATTTCTAATTTGGTTCAATCCATGAAAACTTGTTTGTAGTTCCTTGGTTATATGAGCAATGTGTAGGATGTTGACATCAATTGCGTGATCATGCTCCAAAAGGGTGTGCCTTTTGGGCTATCCATTGATTAATATCTTAACCTAATAGTAGGATTTCCCTTTAATGACATTGTGGGTAAGTAAATTAGCTTCTTACACAAAAGGAGAATGCAGAATATTTTAAATTTGTTGTCTTATTCGAAGTACTTAAATTATCTAGTCTTTATCTCATTTATAACATAAATTTACCAAATAGGAATATATACAGATTAGTGAATTGTTATTTCACTATAACTGACGATCAATAACCTGGTGAATGTTTGTCAACTCTTTGTTCATTCTCTTCTGATCGAACCCCAACCCTAATCAACACTAAGAACACAATTTAAAGATATAAAATTTCAGAATATTTATGTTAAATTTACAAACTTGGTGAAAACTATGCTCTCATTTTAAAATTGTTCTAGATCTATTCTAACTCTCCTCCAAAACAAAGAAGTTCTAGATGTGGACTACCTAAAGACCATGCTTTACAAGTGTCAGTTTTCCTTGTCATACGATTTAAGTTTTGAACATTCTAATTGGCTTGTGTGAACGACAAAGACGTTTTGACATACCAAGCAAAAAGGCTAAATTTTTAGAAACTATCGTGAAATTGACCTTCGTACTTAAAACCCCCTCAATCTTTTTCTTGTCCTCGTAACTATATATTACTAAGTTATTTTTTTGTGGATAATCCCTAAAGACATCAGCAGAGTTTGTGAAATTTTCTCGTTGCTCTCTCTCCCAACTTGTTCTTCAGACAACAAAAGCCATTTTGTCTTCTTTTTTTCACAAGCACCTCTTGACTCAAGTCGACCACACGATCTTCAGCGATCGATGCCTCCCTCTTCAGAGGGGTATTCTTTGGCAATGAGGGTTGTACGACATCCGTGTTGGATCATGCTTTAATCTATATTTTGATGATAACAAATCTATATATATTGTGTGTATTTGTTCTATATATATTGTGTGCATTTGTGCTAATATGTTTTTACAGTTTCTTATGGAGAAACAAGACATTGACACTATACAAGGAAGATACTGACAATACAAGGTTTGAAGAAATACTTGGAGAAACAAGATAAAAGAAGACAAAACTACTATTGAAGACTTGTAAAATATTGTATTTTATCTTAAAAATGTTGTAAAAGCCTTGATACACACACACACACACACACACACACACACACACACACACACACTCTTTTTAGTCCACCTATAGCCAAGTTTAGCCAACTAATAGATGATAACATATACTACAAATTGATACATACTCAAATAGAACTAAAATGCACAGATTAGTCGACTAATTAGACTTAGATGCCAGGCCTAGTCAACTTATAGCATTACCTAATCAACTACTGAGTTACAGAAATTTGAGTTTTACAGTTTAATCGACTTGCTCCCAAGTCTAGTCGACTTGTAGACCTTAACAGAGACCTTTTTGACTTCAATCTAGTCGACTATAGAAATAACATAGTTGACTAATACGACTTTACAGAGACTAGCTTATGTTCTTTTATCTCAGTCTAGTCGGCTTTTATCTTTTCTTTGTTGACTAACGTGTCTAACAGACATTTGATTAATCGATTGATACTTTTTCTAGTCAACTATTCTAGCAGTTTATTGTTGTTGATATTTTGAACTCTTGAATTTCAAACAATCCTTTCTAACAGCTATATTATTCAAATTTGAATGTTCAAATAACTGCAGATTATTTATCAATTCCACTATAAATATAGAGCACCCCTCTTACTTCTATATACAAATTTTCAATTCATTATTTCTTGACTCAAATTCTGAATTCTATCAAGAACTAACAAAAACTCTCATTTTGCCTAGTTCCACATTCATATGACCTATTAGGCAGAATTTCTAGAGAAATCTTATAAGTCACTATTGAGAATCACAAGCATATCACTTTAAGCCTTATAGTTTTCAATTGTAATTTAGTACAAGGAAGGACTTCTCTGGTTTTGAGAAGTGCTGTACAGAATTGACATAGGGACTTGTCAATTAGTGTACATGTGTTGATTTTGTAGGTTTCAAGATCATGAGTAAAGGAAAGTCTCAAGCGATTTTTTCTTAGGAACTGAATGTAAGTCTAGAGGATCGAACCAGGATAAAATTTTACGTTTGCGATTGTCTTTCTGATTTTATTTTCTGTGATATGCTTTATACTTTTAAAGTTATTAACGTCTCTTGGTAAGTTTTTATTAAATACTATTCACCTCCCCTCTAGTATTTATTACCATATTCAGGATCCGACAATCCGCCACCCACAATATCGCCCTTTCTCCTCCAAATTTCCGTCCTGCCACCATCTGCACCCTATGAGCCCAAGAAACCTCTCTTTAAATTTTATTATTTCACTTAAATTGCACCTTGTGAACTGTAGTAGCGTAGACTGCCTACTTAACACAGCTTTACGACCAGGATTTGCTCCAAATGCCTTCGCAGATTTAGAGCATCTAATCCTTGCAAACTTAGGAAACCTGAAAGGAATCTGTGAAGGAGAGGTCAGCCGTCATTCAAGAACTGAGGACTTTTAGTGTTCTTTGCTGCAAGAAGTTGGTCTGCATAATGCCATATGATCTGCTGCAAAGAGCTCATCGCACTCTAGAAGTCTTCTCTTTAAACTCATGTGCCGAGGTGTCTGAGATATTTAATTCTGAGGGCTACAAGAAGAGGGTGTCATGTTGCCAGAGCTGAGAAGTGTCAAGCTGACTTTCTTACCAAATTTTAGAAGACTCGAGGGTGGGGTTGTATCAGCTGGGTTCGCCCGGGGGACCTTCACAAACCT
This sequence comes from Agave tequilana, assembly GCA_038442645.1. NCBI lineage: Eukaryota > Viridiplantae > Streptophyta > Magnoliopsida > Asparagales > Asparagaceae > Agave > Agave tequilana. Next base: position 41,256 of record JAVJIF010017048.1, read on the forward strand.
TAAAGAGCTCGATGTCAGGGGCTGCTGCTGGCTTAGCTCAGGAGCTCCGAAATTTGGAAAAACTGACGGTGACGAAGAATCAGGCAATGGAGGTGATAATTGAAGCTGAAGTTGGTGTTGTATTGAATAAGGGTGCATTTCCCAGATTTAAGGAAGTTGAGCTCATGGTCCTTCAAATGCTGGAAAGCTTCTATCGAGGGGAACCAGCAGCTCTGTCTTTCGACTGGCCTTTGCTGGAGCATGTCAAGCTGGAACTCTGTCACAATATGAAGCAGTTTCCTATATAGGCTGCAGGAGTGCAGCTAAACTGAAGAAAATTAAGATAGGAGATGATGAAGATGTAGTGGTTCCGAGGGTTCCTTCGCGCTTTAATATTTGGTAAGCTTTCTATTAATCTTTTATGTCACATTAGGGATTATTAGGTAAATTCAATTGGTTAAACTTTTCCAATCTCGTCTCACAAAATTTCATCTTGAATGGCAGCAAACACCGCTGATTGATCTGGAAAAGCCATGCTTTGCAATCTAGCTACGCAACTAGGGTTTGCAATCTAGAGAAGTCGCATGAGCAAAGTTTGCAGCACGCCCAGGGTGTCTGTGTGTGAAGAAATGTTGTATTCAGTGGACTTATTGCCCTTGCTCTTATTAGCATTGTCTGAGATGTTCATTTGGGCACAAGAAAGGTTGCCAATTGTTGAAGTTCATTTATGTGGTAAATGGCAGATAATTTCACTGGAAAAAGTATCATGATGTTCACATCTATGTATTCAGCTGAGTACACGACTTTCACCTCTCTGTTACACAAATTTTGTCATATGAAATAAGATTCTCCTTTTAGTTTCTTGAACTCTTCAGTAGCAAGTGTTGATAGTTTGACAACTCTTACTACTCGAGTTCCAAATCCAGAGCTGGCAAGAAATGTCAACCCTGTAACAAGAGAACAGAGTGAAGCTGTGTCATGTCATCAGCTAGTTGAAGAAGAAGACAGTACGGTTTTGATCGAACACCAAAATGGAACAGTACACTGCGCTCCCTCAGAAGCCAAGGCTTTGGATATCTCAGAACCACCAAGAGAGATTAGAGACAAGAATTTAGTGTTCTTTAGTCTCTTCAATTTGTGTCTCTTGCTTTCCCCTGCAACCAAACCAAACACGCTCGTCTGGCAACCTCAAGAATATTGCTACTTGCTTTGCCACTGAGAGTTGGGAAATGGGAGGTCCAACGTGTTTTTATTCACCCCAAAAAAAAAAAAAAATTCTACTTTTCCGGCAACCAAATACTTCCACCTAAAAAGCTGCAAACATACATTTTCTGTCAGTCCTCTCTTTGCCGGGAACCTGCCAATCAAATCTCCAATTACCCACAAATAGTGCAAAAAAAAATTTGAATATTACCCACAAATAGTGCAAAAAAAAAAAAAATTGAATTCAACTAACAGGCCTATCCTTCCCTATTACGTCTTCTACCAATACAAAAACTGTGTCCTGTAATCCACACTCTTGTATCTTAAAACACAGCTACCAACAAAACAAAAAAGTAAGCATCCCAGAGCACAAATCATCAACAAAATAAAAGCATAAGAACCAAAACACCAGCAAGGATCACAGAATTTTAATACCGTCAACGAGAATTTATTTACACTACAGTGTGGATTAACCACTGGAAAGCACGAACAGAAACAGAAACAGAAACAGAACCCTAGAGCAAAGAAGATAGAAAAAAGAGTTCAACATAATGTGCGACGACTTTGGGTGGCTACTACAACAACCAACACGAATGTTATAGACACAAATCAAACCAAACCAGGCTACAAATGCCAGCGAGATCCCATTCACATCCCACCACGGAGGCGGAGCACCAGATGGAGGGTGGACTCCTTCTGGATGTTGTAATCCGCAAGAGTGCGCCCGTCCTCGAGCTGCTTCCCAGCAAAAATCAACCTCTGCTGGTCCGGTGGGATCCCCTCCTTGTCCTGGATTTTGGCTTTCACGTTGTCAATGGTGTCGGAGCTCTCAACTTCCAGGGTGATGGTCTTGCCGGTGAGGGTCTTCACAAAGATCTGCATCCCTCCCCTGAGCCTGAGCACAAGGTGGAGGGTAGACTCCTTCTGGATGTTGTAGTCAGCCAGGGTGCGGCCATCCTCAAGCTGCTTGCCGGCAAAGATCAGCCTCTGCTGGTCTGGGGGAATGCCCTCCTTATCCTGAATTTTGGCTTTGACGTTGTCGATGGTGTCGGAGCTCTCAACTTCCAGGGTGATGGTCTTTCCGGTCAGGGTCTTAACAAAGATCTGCATCCCTCCCCTTAGCCTGAGCACAAGGTGGAGGGTTGACTCCTTCTGGATGTTGTAGTCAGCCAGGGTGCGGCCATCCTCAAGCTGCTTGCCGGCAAAGATCAGCCTCTGCTGGTCTGGGGGAATGCCCTCCTTATCCTGAATTTTGGCTTTGACATTGTCAATGGTGTCGGAGCTCTCAACTTCCAGGGTGATGGTCTTTCCGGTCAGGGTCTTAACAAAGATCTGCATCCCTCCCCTTAGCCTGAGCACAAGGTGGAGGGTTGACTCCTTCTGGATGTTGTAGTCAGCCAGGGTGCGGCCATCCTCAAGCTGCTTGCCGGCAAAGATCAGCCTCTGCTGGTCTGGGGGAATGCCCTCCTTGTCCTGAATTTTGGCTTTGACGTTGTCGATGGTGTCAGAGCTTTCGACCTCGAGAGTGATGGTCTTGCCCGTGAGGGTCTTAACGAAGATCTGCATCTGTAGAACAGTATATATGATAATCAGCAGAGGAAAAAACACAGAGATTGGCAAACAAGACTTATCATCAGATATCCAAAAAGAATCATATTATGAAAAGAGTACAATAATATGGGTAAAAATCAATTTCAATATGAGTTTTAAAAGTAGATGCAGGTAAGAAGAATTAGAATTTAAAAGAGTAGCAACAAACAGACAGCAACCGTAAGTAGCAGCAGAAAACACATAAATATTCTATACAATTTAGAAAACTTGATTTGGTATCACATCAGCTCTGCAAATAGGAACAGGAGAAAAGGTAATCACCAAATAACTATTTACAAAAAAATTAATCAACAATATTGGTGAACAAGATTCTAAGAACAACCCTATCCATCACCAAATCGCCAAGTAGGAACGGTAGAAAATGTAATCACCAAACAACCTTAGCAGCAAAACACAAATGTTCATTGAAGGGATCAAGAAAAAAGTTTGTTCTTTAAATCCTGAAATCACATCACATCAAATACGAATAAAGAAAAATAAGAATAAAGAAATTGATCTGATCTACAATTTCATAATAGGCACATAAAAAAAAAAATCAAATAACCCAATATAGTAGGAAATAAAGCAGGGCAACATCAAGAAAATTGCAAACCAAAGCAAAAAAACTAAAGATCAGATCCAATCTAACAAGATTACGAACTAGATCTGACATCGTAATTTCTTTCCCGAAAATAAAGAACCAAAGCTCTAATATATAAACAAAATTTAAAACCCAAGATCACTAGATCAAACAAATTAAAGATGAATCGCGATAACTCTCATACAAAAATCCCTAATATTCTAAGATCTAATCATGTTGTCTCTAAATTACAGGAAACAGGAACCCTAGATCTAAACATAAAATCTTCAGATCTAAACAATTAGACAAAAATGAAGGATCGAAATCTAACCTTGAGAAAGTGCGAGTTGCTAGAGAAATCCTTGTCAGAGGGCTCGAGAGAAATTTTGCTTAGCGAAAAGGGAGCTTAGGGCTCTATTTATAGCTGAGATTGCCGACCTAATCCACCGAATCTAGGAGGAAGGGGGTTTGAAACAACCAAGGAAACTCCAACCAATAGGGTCGCTGCACGTGTGCGTTAGGAGCTGTAAAGGCACTCGAACGGACCTGGGCTCCTTCCTTCCTTCGGGAGGTCTGGGTAGGTAAATATATTCTCTCTCCCCTCATTCTTGTTAACTCAATCTCTTTGGAACTAAACATTCTTATCTAGTTTGTTCCTCAATGTATCTATTTACTTTTTTAATGAGTGAAAACAGAGATCTAGAAAATTACTGATTCCATATTGCAGGAAGGCATTGATGCTAATGCTTGAGAGAAACAAGCTTAAAACAAGGTAGAAGCGTACCTGCAAGTTTGTAGCTGTATATTAGTTTTTTATGTGCAACTTCTACAATGGGATTGAAAATTGTTGGTCCCTTAAAGATTGAGAGCTTAGTGCTGCTCTATTGAGTGTCTGCGTAGAATAAGAGATGTGGAAAACTAATTTGCGTGCATAGGTTATACTTACAAGGGGTTGAGGTTTTGGTTTTTACATGCTTGGGGTCTATGTGTGAAAAGATTTAATTTCAGTTGCGTTCTCAAGTGCATTAATTGGGATCTCCTTTTATCCCTCTTGTTTGCTTACTTTGAATCCTTAAGACATAATGTTTCCATACTTTTAGGGCTGAGAGCTGAGTGATTACTCTATAATTTTGTTTTAGGCTTTGGGTCTAAACTCAGTGCGCTTGAATGATGATAATACAAAAATCATGGACACTCTGCACAGCCCTGTTCTTAAGGTGTATGTTAGTTTGAATGAATTCAATGGTAATGAATGAATCAAATTAGAATCATGAACATGTTCTCTTTCTTGTAGCAATATATAATTTACTTATTTCGAGGCTAACAAGCTCAATCTTGTGTGTTTACTTCATCAAGATGAGGGTAAGATTGATTTTATTTGCGATTAGTTTGCTAAATTTAGTACAACTAGCCAGGAAGATGAGCACTATACCAATTGGCTGGTAAGTGCTGAATTAAGTCTCTTAGTGGCTGTTTGGATCGTTCAAGAAAATCAGAAGAAAAATATTTGTTAGCGTGTGCCGTTTTCTCGCGGAAACAAGCAGAGGGTGGCCCACACACGTCTCTTTTTTTGTGATTTCTCGCACAGGCAGGTTGAAACCTCTGGGCGGTATTTTATTCGATGATGTCAGCAAAACATGACCTATATAATGATAAAAAAATTTCGAGTTCATTGAACCAAACTCAATTCAGAAAATGCTGACGTGTCGAGACGGGTCTCAGATTTTCACAGAGAATTTCTGCAATCCAAACAACCCATAATTAGTCAGATTTACAGGTTGCAGTCTGCTTCACCATGTCAATTGGATGAAAAGACAATAAATAAGAAAAAAAAAATTGTACACTGAGAAAGAAGCAAAAAACCATATGACAAATAGACATGGATAAGTCTTTTGCATTGCATTTGAACGCGGTCACATTGGAATTTAAACTGTAACACAAGAAAAATAAAGGTCCAGGTTCCTATACATTGCATCCATCGTAACTTTTATTTCATCAGAAAAAGGTACGATTCCAAATTGCTATTATACAAAAGAGAATGACCTCTAAATTTGCCTCCCGGCAGTTGTAACACTGAAAATTAGGAGATTGAGAGTCAGATGGAAATCAACATAATTTCCATAAGCACCGATGAGAAGCAAAAGAGGTTAAGATATCCAATGATGGTAAATTGCGAAAGTCTCATGAATTTTATATCAAATAACTAATAAAAGTGAGGAATACAAACCTTGTGCAAATTAGAGATATTGCAGAACAGTTCGAGGCACAGACAGCGGCCTGTTGATGAGAAAGAAAGAACAAAGTGTAAAACGCACTAATAGATATTCCTCTGAACAGTAAACACCTGAATTTTACCACAAAAACTTCCATAGTATCCCCAACTCTAAGTGTACAAAACAACCCGGCCAAAATCCAAGACAAAAAATAAAAAAGGCAAATGCGGAACCAACGCTGAAATGTTCCCCCAAGAGTGCAACAAAGATGCCCGATACCCATTTGCTTTTAACCAACGGTTTCTTAAAAGGTCATTTACACACTTGGGTTAACTATTAACTAGGGTTAGGAAAGATTGTTAATGTATTTGCTAACAGTGGGATGCTTGAATGTGAGACTAGTATCTAAATAGTAATTTGTTAGGGACTAATCTCCAAATCCAAAATTTGTTAAGGACATATACCCTAAAATCCCATTAATAAAAGTAGTCGTATTGTTCCTAATTAATGAGATTCAGTATCAAGGTGTGGTGGAGATTTTCCGCCACAGAAGATTGGATACTCCTGATTGATCCTGTCAAAAACACAGAAAAGAGAAGAACACCTTTCAGATCATGAGCACCGGTTTAGCGCTGGCCGAAAGCCCTCGGGCGTGAGAATAAGTATCCTTGTTTGAGGAAAGTTGGGAATAATTCTGTGTGTTTTCAGTAGTAACCAGAAGCAAACAGAAGTTAACCTCTTCCCCATTGGAGAGGAAAAAACATAAATACTTGGTGAGCTGTTAATACACACACGACTCTTTCTGATCTCAGCAACTGCACAATTGGCACATTGCGATTTCATTGTAACAGCCCAGATTGCGCTGCTTGATTGTTGGGATCGCCATGCAGAGATGTCCGCCACTATTCGCGGGGATCGTGCCACCCAGCTGTAACCAGAGCAGATGCAGCAGGCTTCACATGGTCTTTGTGTTGGAAGCCGGAGTAACTTCAGAGATAGTCTTTGCAATAATAATTGAAGTCTCCGAAGAACTGCGCGACTCTGGATGGGTTTAGGATCCGGGTAAGTGGCACCGGATCGATGTGGGCTCGGGCAGGGTCTCAGGCATTCCCTTTGGGGGCCTATGTTGGAATTGCTGGCATGTTGGGCCTGCTGGCAAAAAGATGATTGACCGCTTGGGGTGCTTCTGAGATTTCAGGACAGGTAACGTGATCTCGACGGGTGTCGAAAATTGACCATTAAAGATGCCTCCCGCTTTTTCCCTTTCCGGAGTCTACGAATGAAAAAGAGGGAAAGCGTAACCGACTTAATCTTCCGACTAGGGGCTAGGTTTGTAGCCTTATGGTCAAAGAAAAGTAACTGCTCATCTCTTCGTATCTTACATTTTTAATGCAACACATGCTCTGTAAGGCCAGCTCTCAAATCACACGTTCGATTAGCACGCACAGTAGAGGGATAGCCATCGTCTAGCTGATAGGGCTCATTGGGATCTGTGTGGCAGTTCGATTTGAATCAGGGATCCCTGCGATGCCTTGATTCGAACCCTGGGCCATCATTGCAATGATGTTATATTTTATCATAAAAATTAAGGCGAAAATTTGGGGTATTTTCATTCGAAACCCTAATTTCCAAATTTCCCCAAGTCTTCATTCTCCTTTGCTCATAAATCGACGACCCGACTTCTCATTGTTCGATCAAATCTGGATCAGATCTCCAAAATTGCAGGTCGAGGGAAGGTTACTGAAATACACCTAGAGGGGGGGTGAATAGGTGTAATTGCTAATCTAATGATCTTTTTAAACTTAATAGAATGAGTGATGCAACGATCTCTCAAAACACGACTAAGAGCCGAATACCCCGTGAGAGGTTCTGAACTCCTTCCTCCCAATTCCCCTTAAAAATGGGTTAGAGGTGCGCAATGCAACCGTGTTGTATGAGATATGATCGAACAAGTAAAGAATGAAATGCTATGATGAAATACACACAATCAACAATACAAGTAAAACAAACAAGAGAAGATTGCACAAAGAAAAGGGTTAGTTCTCAAGCAAATAATTGAAGACAATATAAAGCAAGAGAAATGTAAAGCAAGATGACGCAAGGCAATCGCAAACACAAATGATTTGTTTCGAGGTTCGAGCCACCGCTCTAGTCCCCGCCTTCACCTCCGTGAAGGGTTTCCACTATCCACCGAGGATGCCTTACAAGTTTGGTCTACCGAAGACCCCAAGCCCTTAGCTTCACAACTTACAAAGAACTCCACCTAGGAGTTGTCTCCACAAGAACAAGGATCACAAGAACAATAGTGATCTCCTCAAGATCACAAAACTCTTTCTCAAACTCTTTTACAACACTCTCACTCTTTTTACAACTTCTCTATAGTATGAGTAAAGGACTTTTGGCTCTATGAAGTGTGGTGAGAAAACTTCAGTTGTGGAGTGATATTAGCAATCAAACACAACTGAAAAATAAACTTTAAAAGAGTTGGAAATGAAAGCTTTAAAACAATTTTTCTCTTTCTCTTGAAAACAATGAAAACCAAGGATTTTTCTAGGTGAATAACAAAGACCTATTGCCCTCTATTTATAAGGAGAGAATAGGTTAAAACTCTTTTCTTTACACCTAATTTGACCTGCAAAAGGCCTCCAACAACTCTCTAAAACTCTGATAAAGAAGACAGAAAAAACAGATTTTCAGACTTGCCCAAAGAGGAAAGAGACGTTGGCCAGCAGCAGGCTTGGCGGTCGACCGGTCCGGTCGACCGTCGCCTTGCTGGCAAAGAGCCGTTGGGCTCCGGTCGACTGTCCGGTCGACCGTCTCCTCAAAGAAAACACAGTTTCCTTAGAGCGGTCGACCGGGCGGTCGACCGAAACAAACCGAGAGTGGCCTGCTTACAGTCGGTCGACCGGGCCGGTCGACCGACAGACGTGCACAAACGTGCACGTCTTGACACAGGTGCCGGTCGACCGGGCGGTCGGCCGGTCAACCTGAAACAGGGAAAACTGGCAGGATTTGGAGTTGGAAAATTTTGTGAAAAAATATTTAAGATACTTATAACTAAGTATTATGCAAAAATAGTCTATACACATGTTTTAAACAAGATATTCAATATGTAACAAGTTTGGATGTATATATAAACTTAGGCATAAAACTTAGAAACAAACATTTTTAAAACATAGAATTTTGTAAGGAAAAAATGTGTGTGTGTATCCTAGAGCCAAATATCATATACTCAAACTTTAACATTCTATTCTTACAAAGTTCTAAGGACTTCAAGGCTTCAAGAGGGGCTTTCTCCACTTGATCTTCAATTTTACATCTTGAGCCCAATTTGAGTTATCTTGAGTCCAAGTCACCTTCCTTTAGGGAAGAAAACACCTATGCAAGATAGAAACCTGAAACACACTTAAACAACAAATAATATTAGTACAAATAACTAATATGTTTTGTAATCATCAAAACACACTAAAGACGGGTGATTGTAACCTAGGGCCAACAATCTCCCCCTTTTTGATGATGACAAAACATATAAGTTATTTAAACAAATAAAGGAAGAAGAGCTTGGAAAGCTCCCCCTCAAACAATGCTATGTAAAAAATAACTATGAGTGAATACATGAAGCATTGAAAACACAATATTTTTGTCAAAAACTTAAATACCAATTGAAATCAAACTTAATCTTATATACCAATTGAACTTATACTTTTTCTCTTAAACTTATAGTTTTAATCTTTTTCTCCCAAACTCAAGTAAATAAACAAAACTCAAACTATAAGCAAACTTATTTCTTTTTCTCCCCCTTTTTGTCATACATCAAAAAGAGTTAAAATTAAAACAAACAAAACACCAAATAGAAATATTTTTAAGAATCTATCATGCAAACATTCAACTCACCACAAATAAATGAAAATCTAGCATAATCTAGAGGTTTAGTAAAAATATCGGCAAGTTGAAAATCGGTAGAAACATAATCAATATCAATATCACCTTTCTCATAATGATCTCTAAGAAAGTGATACCTAATGTCAATGTGTTTGGTTTTACTATGTTGATTTGCATTCTTTGTCATGTGAATAGTACTAGTATTATCACAAAATATTTTAACATGATCAAAGTGTAAATATAGTCAAGGAGAGTATGTTTCATCCAAAGAACTTGTGCACAACAAGCTCCGGCTGCAACATACTCCGCCTCGGCGGTTGAAAGGGCTACCGAATTTTGCTTTTTGGAAGACCAAGATACAAGACAATTACCTAAGAATTGACATGTTCCACTTGTGCTCTTCCTATCTACCCTACAACCCGCATAGTTGGCATCCGAAAAACTCGTCATTGTAAATTGGCCGTTTTCGGATACCACAAACCCATTTCAATAGTGCCCTTTAGGTATCTAATTATGCGTTTAACCGCAATTATGTGAGATTCTTTAGGACAAGATTGAAAACGTGCACAAAGACAAACGAAAAACATAATATCCAGCCTACTAGCCGTCAAATAAAGCAAGCTACCTATCATGCTACGATATAATTTAATGTCTACACTTTTACCTTGTTCATCCTTGTCAAGCTTGGTAGTTGTTGCCATGGGAGTTTTGCTTACTTTAGATTCTTCAAGCCCGAACCTCTTGATTAGTTCCTTTGTGTACTTGGCTTGATTGATGAAGATCCCATCCTTCCTTTGCTTGATTTGGAGTCCAAGGAAATAGTTGAGTTCCCCCATCATAGACATTTCGAATTCATCCTTCATGCATGATTCAAAAGCTTGGCAAAGAGATTCATTAGTAGAACCAAAAATAATATCATCTACATAAATTTGTACAATGAGTATATCATTTTCTACATGTTTTGTAAACAAGGTTGTATCAATTTTACCTGTCTTAAAACCATTTGAAATCAAAAATGAAGAAAGTCTTTCATACCAAGCCCTAGGGGCTTGTTTTAAACCATAAAGAGCTTTATCTAATTTAAAAACAAAATCCGGATGTGTAGGATCAACAAACCCGGGGGTTGTTCAACATACACTTCCTCTTCAATAAAACCATTTAGAAAAGCACTTTTAACATCCATTTGAAACAATTTAAAATCTTTATATGAGGCAAATGCTAGTGTCATCCGTATGGCTTCAAGCCGTGCTACGGGTGCAAAGGTTTCTTCAAAATCGATTCCTTCGATTTGAGTGTAACCTTGGGCAACTAACCTAGCTTTATTCCTAACAACGTTACCCGATTCATCCAACTTGTTCTTAAAGATCCACTTAGTATCAATTGTTGGTCTATCGTGGGGCCTAGGAACAAGGTGCCAAACTTGGTTGCGCTCAAATTGATTGAGTTCCTCTTGCATAGCTAGCAACCAATATGAATCGGCCTCGGCTTCGAGGACGTACTTGGGTTCAACATGAGAAATAAATGCATAATGTCCACAATAGTCATGAAGTTTAGAGCGAGTTGTTACCCCTTTTGATACATCACCTATGACGAGGTCCTTGGGATGATGTGGATTGTATCTCCAATCCTTTGGAAGTTGTTGAGTGGGCTCTTCTCCATTTGTTTGATCTTCATTTCCTTGAGCCTCTTGTATTTTAGCTTCACTTCCTTCATCATCCTTTGGCTTGTCTCCCATAGTAGGTGTATCCTCCAAGGTCACTTTCTCCAAGCCTTCATGCAAAGCATCTATTTCTACAACATTCTTAACAAACAAGTTAGATTTCTCAAACTTAACATGTATAGATTCCTCAATAGTCAATGATGACCTATTGAAGACTCTATAAGCCTTACTAGTACTAGAATAACCCACAAATATAGCCTCATAAGATTTAGGATCAAATTTTCCTAAATTATCTTTTGTTTTTAAAACATAACATTTGCATCCAAAAACCTTGAAATATGAAACATTTGGTTTTCTAAAAAAGTACATTTCAAAAGAGGTTTTTGTAGTATTTTTACACAAGAAAACACGATTTGATATATAGCATGATGTATTAACGGCCTCGGCCCACAAATAATGTGGTAGACCATATTCACTAAGCATTGTCCTAGCCATCTCTTGCAAAGTTCGATTTTTCCGTTCAACTACTCCATTTTGTTGTGGAGTTCTAGGACAAGATAGTTCATGCTTTATTCCATGTTCCTCACAAAAAGTGGTAAAGGGTTGGTTAATGAATTCACCTCCTCTATCACTTCTTATTCTTAAAATCGAAACATCTTTTTCTTTTTCAACTCTTTTCTTAAAAGTTTGGAAATACGAAAATGCTTGATTTTTATGCTCAAGAAAGAAAACCCAAGTAAAACGTGAAAAATCATCAACTAAAACAAATGCAAATCTATTCCCACTTAGACTTTTGGTTTGTGTAGGGCCAAATAAATCCATGTGGATTAACTCCAAAGGACGTGATGTCATGATATCCTTAATTGACTTGAAAGAAGACTTAGTTTGTTTTCCAAATTGACATGCGTCACAAACTCGGTCCTTTTCAAAGTTCAAACAAGGAATACCTTTCACCATTTCCTTTGTGTTAAGCCTAGATATATGGTCAAAAGAAATGTGGCCTAATCTTCTATGCCACAACCAAGAGTCGTCATCGAGGGCTTTTAAACATGTTATATTACAAGACATATTTAACATATCTATCATATAAACATTACTTTCATGAAAACCGGAAAACACACAAGCATTAGAAATTCTATCAATTACTTTACAAACAACATTATCAAAAACTACATCAAAACCTTTATCACATAATTGACTAACATTCAAGAGATTATGCTTGAGGCCGTCAACTAAAACTACATTCTCAATTAAAGGGGATGTGCCAAGTTTTACATTACCAATACCGATGATTTTACCCTTGGCGTCATCTCCGAAGGTGACGGTGCCACCTTCATGGTATCTTGATAGGGTTGCAAAGTTGTTGATATCCCAAGTCATGTGCCTTGAGCAACCACTATCAAGATACCATAATCCTCTACGTCGTTGGGCTTTGGAAGGTACCTATATCATTTAACAAAGTTGTTGACTTTGGTACCCAAACTTTCTTGGGTCCTTGAAAGTTAGTGTTTCGAACCCAAACATTATGAAAAGATGCACTTAGTCTATCATAGCAAAAATTGGCTAAGTGTCCTTTCCGCCCACAATGTGAACATGAGAACACTCTTCCATACATGAATGCATGATGAGTGTGTGAAGTGTGAGCATGCTTTGGGGTTTGCCACGATGTAAGGTTGTGTGGTATGAACATGAGCATGAGCATGGTGAACATTTTTCTTAGGGGCTTGTTTCTTAGGAACATGACCTCTATCTTCTTCTTATCAAACTCACTACACTTTTTCAAAACAATACCTAAAGAATCTATTCTTTCCTTAAGCATGGTAATCTCATTAGTATCAACAAATGGGGACTTGCCTTTACAAGAAGTCTTATATTTATCAAATTCATTTTTAGTGGAAACCAAAGTAGAATGCAAGTCATTATTTTCTTTAGAAAGATTTACAACTTGAAGACTAAGAGATTCATTTTCCTTTTTCATTTTTAAATATTTTTTCTTTAAGAAGTCATAGTTATGAGATAATTCTACAAAAGCTTCTCCTAACTCATCCATAGAAAGTTCATCATTAGGAGAAGTGGAAGGGGTTACCTTGCTTGTGCTTTCATTTGCCATGAAGCACATGTTGGCGATATCAATCTCCTCCTCGGATTCGCTCTCGGAATCCCATGTAGCTTTCATTGCCTTCTTCTTGTGAGGCTTCTTTGAGGTGGAGGGCTTCACTTTATCCGGACACTCCGCCACTATGTGTCCCGGTCTTTGGCAATTGAAGCATATGATCTTTCTTTCTTCTTTGCCTCCTTGCCATCTCCTTCTACCTTGGAATTTCGCCTTGTTGTACATCCTCCGGACATTCTTGACAAGAAGTGAGAGCTCTTCGTCATCTTCTTCTTCATCGTCTTCGTCGGAGTGTGTGGATTGGCTTTTGAAGGCTATAGTCTTCTTCTTGGAGGAGCCATGTCCTCCCTCACTTTCCTCTCCGTCTCATGGGTTTTGAGGTTCCCAATGAGACCAATTAGCTCCATCTCCTCCTTGTCATTGAGTTCCTTCAAGGTTGTTGCTTTTACTTCCCATGAAGGAGGAAGAGCCCGGATGATCTTTCTTACTCTTTGATCGTTATCAATAGCATCACCTAGAGAAGAAAGTCCATTAGTAATCTTTGTAAATCTTGTAACCATATCATCTATGGTTTCATTTTCTTGCATGCAAAATTCTCATATTGGGACCGAAGAAGGTCAATCTTAGCCCTCTTCACTTGTGAGGTCCCTTCATGTGTAACTAGTAAATGTGTCCAAATTTCATATGCGGACTTGCAATGAATAACTCTAGCTATGTCATCATCATTAAGGGCTTGAAGTAGTGTATAGTGAGCCCTAGCATTGGCATCAAATTCTTTGGTCTCTATTTCGGACCAAGTGGATTCATCACCGGGGGGTGCACTAAAGGGTTTGGTCACGGCCTTTGCAACTCGACTACCTAGAGATTGCAAGAAAACGGTCATCTTAACCTTCCATATGGGAAAGTTAAGTCCATCAAACTTAGGGGGTGTCTTAATACCATCGACCATCTTTACTAAGTGAGAATGAATGAAATGATTAGCAATATTAGGATCTTTCTAGGGTTGTTAAGCCAAGAGCCTAGTAACCAAGCTCTGATACCAATTGAAATACACCTAGAGGGGGGGTGAATAGGTGTAATTGCTAATCTAATGATCTTTTTAAACTTAATAGAATGAGTGATGCAACGATCTCTCAAAACACGACTAAGAGCCGAATACCCCGTGAGAGGTTCTGAACTCCTTCCTCCCAATTCCCCTTAAAAATGGGTTAGAGGTGCGCAATGCAACCGTGTTGTATGAGATATGATCGAACAAGTAAAGAATGAAATGCTATGATGAAATACACACAATCAACAACACAAGTAAAACAAACAAGAGAAGATTGCACAAAGAAAAGGGTTAGTTCTCAAGCAAATAATTGAAGACAATATAAAGCAAGAGAAATGTAAAGCAAGATGACGCAAGGCAATCGCAAACACAAATGATTTGTTTCGAGGTTCGAGCCACCGCTCTAGTCCCCGCCTTCACCTCCGTGAAGGGTTTCCACTATCCACCGAGGATGCCTTACAAGTTTGGTCTACCGAAGACCCCAAGCCCTTAGCTTCACAACTTACAAAGAACTCCACCTAGGAGTTGTCTCCACAAGAACAAGGATCACAAGAACAATAGTGATCTCCTCAAGATCACAAAACTCTTTCTCAAACTCTTTTACAACACTTTCACTCTTTTTACAACTTCTCTATAGTATGAGTAAAGGACTTTTGGCTCTATGAAGTGTGGTGAGAAAACTTTAGTTGTGGAGTGATATTAGCAATCAAACACAACTGAAAAACAAACTTTAAAAGAGTTGGAAATGAAAGCTTTAAAACAATTTTTCTCTTTCTCTTGAAAACAATGAAAACCAAGGATTTTTCTAGGTGAATAACAAAGACCTATTGCCCTCTATTTATAAGGAGAGAATAGGTTAAAACTCTTTTATTTACACCTAATTTGACCTGCAAAAGGCCTCCAACAACTCTCTAAAACTCTGATAAAGAAGACAGAAAAAACAGATTTTCAGACTTGCCCAAAGAGGAAAGAGCCGTTGGCCAGCAGCAGGCTTGGCGGTCGACCGGTCCGGTCGACCGTCGCCTTGCTGGCAAAGAGCCGTTGGGCTCCGGTCGACTGTCCGGTCGACCGTCTCCTCAAAGGAAACACAGTTTCCTTAGAGCGGTCGACCGGGCGGTCGACCGAAACAAACCGAGAGTGGCCTGCTTACAGTCGGTCGACCGGGCCGGTCGACCGACAGACGTGCACAAACGTGCACGTCCTGACACAGGTGCCGGTCGACCGGGCGGTCGGCCGGTCAACTTGAAATAGGAAAAACTGGCAGGATTTGGAGTTGGAAAATTTTGTGAAAAAATATTTTAAGATACTTATAACTAAGTATTATGCAAAAATAGTCTATACACATGTTTTAAACAAGATATTCAATATGTAACAAGTTTGGATGTATATATAAACTTAGGCATAAAACTTAGAAACAAACATTTTTAAAACATAGAATTTTGTAAGGAAAAAAATGTGTGTGTGTATCCTAGAGCCAAATATCATATACTCAAACTTTAACATTCTATTCTTACAAAGTTCTAAGGACTTCAAGGCTTCAAGAGGGGCTTTCTCCACTTGATCTTCAATTTTGCATCTTGAGCCCAATTTGAGTTATCTTGAGTCCAAGTCACCTTCCTTTAGGGAAGAAAACACCTAAGCAAGATAGAAAACCTGAAACACACTTAAACAACAAATAATATTAGTACAAATAACTAATATGTTTTTGTAATCATCAAAACACACTAAAGACGGGTGATTGTAACCTAGGGCCAACAGTTACCGCCATCAAGGATAAGAGAGAGGCCACGTTTCAGAACAAGGGAGGCGATGGACTTCTACCTTGTGCCAATCGTCCTCCGCAACCAAAAGGATATCGACGAGTACTTGGAGAATCAGTATGGTCCTCTGCCATCTGGTATTAAGGTAGAGTGTTGCCCCTGACAATGAACATCCAGGAATATCCTCCTAATGGGGGCATGTATTTCCATTCTTAGATTTTAGCATTGGGGGTGTTGTTTCCCTTGACCGACTTCTCTATAAAGTGTTGACATTCTACAGTGTTGCCCCCACCCAGTTGACGCCAATGCGTGGTGGATGATTGTTTGGAAAGAGGGAGAAGAGTTTACTCAAGTCAGAGATAGAGGGTTTTAGAGTCAACCTTCTTGTTGGATTGTAGTGCTCGAAACTCCGAAAAATGTATGTTTAATATGCTCCTTCCAAATCACCGTAATAGCATAGGCTATACGGGTCGATCCTCAGGGAGAGCTCACGATAAAAACTTTGCGGTTATGAATCAAAGAGAGAGAAAGCGAAGATTCTTCTATGTTCAAAAGAAAAACAACATGGAAAAGTAAAAGAAGAAATTTTTGTGATTTGGTTGCATGGAAAGAAAAACCGATGTAAAAGAGAATGAAAAAGAACTTTGGAAAGTTATCTTGCTAGAAAAGAAAACTAGTGAAGGAGGCTTTTGGAAAACTTTAGAATGAGAAAGGCCATGACTAGCTAACTTTACTAAATTGCTAACTTACTAAGCTCATGGGTGATGCATGCCTCATGTGGATTCATTGGCAAGAGATATGACTTGCTTGTTAGGTCAAGTATGTCCCACTTGGAAGATGAGTGTTCTTCTCGTCTTAGCTTGTAGCCTCATTGATTCATCGGCTCCCGAGATAGAATTTCATGGTGGAATCAAGGAGTGCCACTCATAGGGTTGCTAAGGAAGAAGATACAAGTTTCATTAGTCATTCAAGGCATATACAAGCTAGCTTTGAATTAAGAAAAGTGTTCTACAAACCATTAGCGAATTTAGGTGATCCATCTCCATGTTCCATCAAGGCACTTGTTCTAAAGGCAAGGCTCTAAATGAGGCTCACATGAATCATATGGATGTCTAACAAGCATTTCCCAATAATAAACACAACTCATTTTCATTGGAGATCAAAAGAGACTTAACATTGCAAGTTAGAAATTAGCAATCACCAAAGAGTTAGAAGTTAGCAATATTAGTTCTAGCTAGTCATGTTAGAGAGAGTTAGTTATCCATTACAAAAGAAAGCAAGCAACAATTCATGGTAAAAGTAGAAGTGCAAATGAAGTAAAGCAAGAAGAAAGTAAAGCAATGCACTAGAAATCGTAAAGAAGAGAAGAAAGCTTGATTAATCCTTGCTTTGAAAAGATGTCACCTCCTTGCTTACAAGCTCTCAAAAACTTTCTTTTCTTTCTTTTACAGAATCTCTAGGAGGAAGAAGAGGAATACACAAGAACTAAAAACCTAGAGAGAATCCCTACACTCCCTCTCAAAATACAAGTTCTTTCCCCTAGTCTCTCCTCAGTCTCTCATACTGGCCCTGATGGTCTATTTATAGGCCTCAGAAGAATCAGCTCCCAAATCTGAACCGTCGGATCAAATCTCAGTCCCAACGGCCAGATTCCTGCCGCGGAAACGCGGCCAGAGCCGCGTTTCCGCGGCAGAATCTGAGCCGTTATGCCAGCGATTTCTGTCGCTGGTTTGTTACAGGTTGTTATCCAGGTTGGCGCTTCTAGAAGGCTGACTGGGCGCATGGATGAATCCAGAAACTGGGCTATTCCTTTGGGCTTCTCTTTAGGCCTTTAATTAATCCTTTATTCTTGATTATTTACATGGATTTGTGGGCCTCTTCTCCATTAAAATATGGACCTGCAAAATAGAGAGAAAGGAGTAAAAAAACCAATTTTTATTGATAATATGCATAATATAGAGGTGGAAGATGATGCAAAAATGAACTATAATCACACCCCCATACCTAGCTTTTGCTCGTCCCCGAGCAAAAAGAAAGAAAAAGAAAATCCTAACTAGATTATTACACCACTTTCGTAGGTGACACGATTGTACTGAGCACGTGCAACAAGCCGTTAAACCTCTAGGTTACCCTAGAGGAGGAGTGCTGTCTCCTGAGGGTTTTCAGCGGATTGCACCCACAAAATCCATAAGAAAATAAAAGTGTTAGTGAAAATTTTGATCCATGTTTTCAAGATTCTTACTTGAGTTATAGGTTTCAGATTACACTAAACTTGTCATTCCTCTTATAAGCGTCTATTTAGAGTTTTGTTTTTAATTTAGGTTAAGTTTTTAAGGAAAAGATCAAAAACTAGATTTTGCATCAATCCTAGTATATATACATCTATAAATATGAAGGATCTTTCTTAGACTAAGTTTATTTATTTACTAATATATATAACATACTTTTTTTTATTTTATTTTTATTTTAATATATATACAATATTTATTTATTTACATTTCCTTAGCATTCCTTAGGCTTTCTAATTTACCCTTGTAGCGAGCCTCTTACCGATGACTCCCAAACAGTCGGTCTTAGGGCACCAGATGAGAAAACATCCCTCGGGTTCGATGACTCAAGTAAACTAGACCATGAATACTAAGGGCTTAACCACCTTTAGGCGTGACTTGCCATGCTTCTTGAGGCACAGCTAACCAGCTTATTTAGTGGCTAAGTTATTTATTTAGTTATTTATATACATATTTTTTTCTCTTTTTTTATATATATATTTTTTATTATATATATATGTAAATAAAGTCACAAAGTCTTTGATTAATCCTTCAATATGTTTAATGTATATATCCTAAAGAAAGAATTAAAATCTAGTAATCTTTCTTATCCTTTATTACTTAACCTAAAAATCCAAAAAAAACTCCTCTTTTCGACTTATAATTAGAAATCTTAGTTAAGAGCTTCCTTAATCCTAAAGTCAAGTTTGATTCTTTAACATGGATCAAAATTTCTTTTATTATTATTATTATTATTTTTTTATGTATTTTTTATCTTTTTCTAAAAAAAATAAAATCTAAAAGAAAATAGCAAATCTACAAAGAAAGGTAAAATCTAAAAATCCTAAAAAGAAAGATAAAAATCCTAAAAAGAAAGATAAAAATCCTAGGTTAGAATCTACCCCCCACACCTATCTCATGCATTGTCCCCAATGTATGCAAGATAAGAATATGCATGAAAATAGGTAAAGGATAATGATCACTCCCGTCGTCGTTTTGGACCAGCAGTGGTGCTAGGTCCAGCCGACTGCGAACGTCTTAGCTCAGCCTCCATACTGTCCAACCTAGAGGATTGCTCCTTTACTTTCTTCCTCAGACGAACCTGCCCCCGAAAGATCTTCTTCATGCCACGCCAGATGGTGGACATGAAGGCACGTGAGTCGGTTGGGGGTCCTGCTGCCAAAATGCAGGATCATCTCTCTCGTCTAAACTCTCCTCCGAAGAGGACGCCACAGGTACAGTCTCGGGCTGGGCACTAGGTGTCCAGACCGCATGCAAACAACTATTATATGAACTAGTGGGTCTCTCTGGTGCTACAAACACTCGGTCAAAGGAATCAAATACGGCGTCCGGTAGGAAAGTCCTACACAGACGCGTAATCAAAATAGGGTGAGAGTGTTTGGCACCACGGGTGCGGGAAGAGTTGGCTATGATTGCGTGGAAGATGACCTTATTTAAGCAGACCGTGTGTTGCCGGGTCATCAAATCATGAATTATTTGCAACACTGGGCGATTGAAGGAAGTTGTGTGGTCCAGCCCTAAAATGTTACGTTGGATCCAGCGTCCAACGCAGTGTACGTTCTTAAAGGTAGTGCTGGCCTTTAACCCACGGTCCTGCTCAGTGCAGCAAGCCCCCATGAGTGGCATATAATCGATTAGTGGGAAGGGATCGCCGTGCTGTGGGTGAATGGGCATATGTGTGTGTTCCTCAAGAAGAGGAAGAGTGATGAACAAGTCGCCTAGGGGCATGTGCACGGTAAATTGGTAAGTGTGTGTGTCAACAGATGCATGGTCAATATTAGTGTAGAACATTGTCACCAATTCGGGATAATAAAATGCATCGTTCTCAGAGTTATCGTACACTAACGTATACCAATCCCAAGCCCTAATGCGATCTATGAACATATGGCCATATCCGTTCGGATCACACAATATTTTCCCAAAATCTTTCTCAGAAAAAATACTAGGTGCCATGCTTAACAATTGAGATCTAGAACAATAAATTGAGAGATGGAAATTCAAATCACCTCCAGAGTACGTGGGGGGAAAAGTTCGGGTTTGCAGAGGGCACAGGGGACTGATTCTGAGAGATGTGGCACCAGATCCGCCACCAGAAGGAAAAATCGACCAGAGGAAAATTTGGCGGCGCTCCAGGAATCTCAGGAATGTCGCGGATCGGCGGCCCTAGTCGCGGGAACGCGGCAGGATGGAGGCAGCAGGGAACGGGAAAAGTCTGAGGGCGGCGCTTTGAAAAAGGGGGTTCAGATCTAGTCTGCGTTTTGGGTTCTGAGGGAGAGAGACGGGGTAACTAGGATATATATAGGGGGGCAAAAAAAACTTTAGAAATTCCAATTTGACCCTAAGTTAAAAAGAGGTATTTACAACCCTAGGATCATATGGGAAAGAAGTTAGGGGAAAGTGGACTCTTGGTGCAAATTAGCACTTAAGTCCAAAATCTTTGGAATTTTTTTATTTTATTATTTTTTTATATTTTTTTATTTTTTTTATTTTTATTTACAAAAGGGTGTCCCAAAAATGATATACAGGGAAATCCGGGAGACTGTACAGATGGAATGGTCACATATAAACTGGGTCGCAAAGACCCAATTCATGAACTTCTTGTGACATGAATTCAGTGGTAAGGAATGGCTTCAAACGTTGACCGTTCACAGTGAATTTATTGCCATTATTCGGATCAAGAATCTCAATAGCACCGTGTGAGAAGATT
Organism: Agave tequilana; assembly: GCA_038442645.1. Lineage (NCBI taxonomy): Eukaryota > Viridiplantae > Streptophyta > Magnoliopsida > Asparagales > Asparagaceae > Agave > Agave tequilana. Next base: position 62,279 of record JAVJIF010017048.1, read on the forward strand.
GTTTGCACAATGTATGGTCCTGACCACCTGGTTCTCAATTTACCAGGAAAAACGTGGAGTCGTGAGTTGTATAACAGAACCTTTTGTCCTGAGACAAAAAATTTCCGGTGAATGGATCTATCATGAAAGAGCTTGGTTCTGTGTTTTGTGATCCGAGCATTGTCGTATGCCTCATTTCGTAGCTCTTCTAGCTCGGATATTTGCAACTTCCTCAAGGCACCGGCTTTATCCAAATCCAAATTCAGCTGCTTTATAGCCCACATAGCTCGGTGTTCTAACTCCACAGGCAAGTGACAAGGTTTTCCAAATACAACTCGATATGGAGACATACCGAGGACAGTTTTGTAAGCGGTCCTGTATGCCCATAAGGCATCAGTGAGTTTGATGGACCAGTCTTTACGGTTCTGTCCAACAGTTTTCTCCAAAATAAGTTTTATTTGTCTATTCGTGACTTCTACTTGCCCGTTGGTTTGAGGATGGTATGCCGTGGACAATTTGTGGGAAATAGAGTATTTGCGCATCAGGGCTTCAAAGCCCGATTGCAGAAATGACTCCCATTGTTACTTATTATCGCACGGGGGCTCCGAAGCGAGAGATGATATTTTCTCGTAAAAACTTGATGACAACTTGGTTGTCATTTGTCCTTGTTGGAATTGCTTCAGCCCATTTCGAAACATAATCTACGGCTACCAAAATGTATTGGTTGCCATAGGACAGAGGAAAGGGTCCCATAAAGTCGATGCCCTAGAGGTCAAAAATTTCGACCTCTAAGATGGGTGTAAGGGGCATCATGTCTTTCCGTGTGATTCGACCCGTCATTTGACACTTATCACATAGCTTGCAGAAAGTGTATGCATCCTTAAAGAGAGTGGGCCAGTAGAATCCACTCTGAAGTACTTTCTCAGCAGTTTTTCGTGGACCAAAATGTCCACCGCAAGCTAGTTTGTGACAAAATGTCAAAACACTCTGATGTTCATCCTCAGGAAGGCACCTTCGTATTATCTGGTCAGGACAATATTTGAATAAATACGGCTCATCCCAAAAGAAGAACCGCATTTGACTCATGAAACGGTGTTTGTCCTGGCCTGACCAATGAGAAGGTATTTGCCTGGTAGCAAGGTAATTCGCTATGTCAGCATACCAAGGCTCTCCACACATCACAAAAATGTGTTCGTCAGGGAAATCGTCATTAATTGGTATTCTCTCCTTTGGTGCATTTGGGATTCTAGACAAGTGGTCAGCTACCACATTCTCAACGCCCTTTTTATCCTTAATCTCCAAATCAAACTCTTGCAAAAGAAGTATCCATCGAATAAGTCTTGCCTTAGCATCTTTCTTTTGCATTAAATACTTTAGGGCGGAGTGATCGGTGAAAATAATCGTCCTGGACCCTAGCAGATATTGGCGAAATTTTTCCAACGCAAAGACAACAGCTAAAAATTCCTTTTCAGTAGTTGTATAATTGAGTTGGGCTTCATTTAGCGTTCTGCTAGCATAATAAATTACGTGTTGCCTAGTATCAATACGCTGCCCTAACACAGCGCCGATAGCAAAGTCTGAGGCATCACACATAATCTCAAAGGCTTGGTCCAATCAGGTGCAGAAATGATAGGTGCTGAGACAAGTCTACACTTAAGATCTTTCCAGGCTTTTAAACATTCTTCATCAAATTTAAAGGGTACATCCTTTCCTAAGAGATTTGTCAAAGGTCTAGCAGTTTTGCTAAACCCTTGAATGAATCGTCTATAGAAGCCGGCGTGCCCTAAAAATGATCGAATGTCTTTTAAGCATGTTGGTTCAGGGAGCTTTGTTATGACTTCCACCTTAGACTTATCCACCTCAATTCCTATATGTGAAACTTTGTGCCCAAGAACGATTCCTTGCTTGACCATAAAGTGACACTTTTCCCAGTTAAGTGTCAAGTTTTTCTCCATACAGCGTTGTAAAACCAGCTTCAAATGGTACAAGCATTGTTCAAAGGAATCACCGTAGATCGAAAAATCATCCATGAAGATCTCCAGAAATTTCTCCACCATGTCTGAAAAAAGGCTCAGCATGCAACGTTGAAACGTTGCGGGAGCATTGCATAGGCCGAAGGGCATCCTTCGGTACGCAAATGTTCCAAATGTTGGCCCAATGGCCTTCCACTCTAGTTTTGATGATGATCAACACTCATGTAGTTATGTTTACTAATATTCTTGTGTTTCTAAGTTTCAGACCATTAACAGGATGTTAGTTGGTGATTAGCTTCAACAAGATGATTAGAAGCTATCCATGATGATTCCGGTGCCAAAGCTTAAAGATCATACCTTTACACTTGGAGAATCACGGAGTTTTGGAGCAAGTCTACTTGAAGATAGAAGATCTACAAGCAAGACTTAGGTATCCTAGTTTAGATAATGTTTTAGATCCATTTGTAAAGCTTAGTTTAGTGGATATGCTCAAGTGCACAAAACACACACGATTTATGATTTGGTTTTTGGTTTTTATGAATAGTTGATCAAAACAAGTTTACATATGGTATATGTATAGTAGATGTTTTCTATTTATACATACATGCTTTAACTTGGTAAACAAACTTATTTTGATATCCCTATTCATGTTTTGGAAAAATCAAGTTTGACAAAATACAGGTTTTGTTTTTGATAAAATTTGCAAGACTCTAAAATGAATTGATATGTTGATATATTGTCTTGAAATTTCTATCACAGGTTTATGTTTCAATATAAAATGACAAAACAATTTTTATGGAATTTTCAGAAAAGATAAAAGATTTTTATAAAATATTTTTTCCAAAAATTCTGACCTGATTGTGCTGACAGGCTGGTCGGTCGACCGTGTCGGTCGACCGCACCAAGGGGCCGGTCGACCGACCCGGTCGACCGACGTGCACAGACGTGCACGTCTGTTAGGCACAGATCCGGTCGACCGGGTCGGTCGACCGAAAAGAGATGTTTGCTCTCTGGAAGTTTTCGGTCGACCGGGCCGGTCGACCGATAGTGCCCAACGGTCATATTTCTGACCGTTGGCGGTCGACCGGGCCGGTCGACCGGTGGCTGTCAGAATTGCCACATCAGCCTAACGGCTAGTTTTCTGTTTTGGCCTATATAAACCCCATTCCTTTGGGATTTTGGCTAAGGTTTTTCAAGAGGAAAATTTACAGTTTTCTGAAGAGTTTAAAAGAGTTTTTAAAAGAGTTTAAGTGCTAAAAAGATTTAATCTTTATTTGTTTTGTGTTTTTGGAAAATCAAAGAAAATAGGATTTGGGATATTTGTATTGATTTTCATTCTATATCTTTTGGCAAGAATTTTCCCAAGTATTTTTCTTTGTTGCTTGTTTCCAAAACACTTAGTTTCCACTTGAGTTATATCTTCTATCCTAAGTTATTAGGATCTTTGTTTTGTGTGGAAAAAGAAAAGAGAAAAAGAAAGAAAAGAGAAGTTTGTGGTTGTGGAACCACTTGTTGTAAACCCTCCTTGCTTTTGTGAATCCCTCTTCGGTAGAGGTGATCGGAGTGGTATTGTGATTGGTTTGTGGTTGTTGTATTTGGCTACGGGCCGTATCCCTCTTCGGTAGAGGTGGATTGTGGTTGTATAGCCTCGGTGGCTTTGTACGGTTGAGAGAGGAGTTTGGTACTCCTATAGTGGATTGGGAAATCCTACACGGTGGTGTAGGCGGGGATGTAGAGCTAGGGGCTCGAACCTCGAATCATATCCTTGTGTTTGCGATTGTCCAATATCTCTAACTCTCTCTCATTACTTTTGTGCAAGCATCCATTTCATACAAGCATCATACTTATTGTCATTCATACATTTCATATACATTGCTTGTGTTGCCTTGCATCTTATTTATATTGCAATTCATACTTATATGCTTGGCTTGATTGTGTGTGTTTCATCATAGCATTTCATTCTTTACTTGTTCGATCATATCTCATACAACACGGTTGCATTGCGCACCTCTAACCCATTCAAGGGGAATTGGGAGGAAGGAGTTCAGAACCTCGCAAGGGGTATTCGGCTCTTAGTCGTGTTTTGAGAGATCGTTGCATCACTCATTTAATTAAAGTTTAAAAAGATCATTAGATTAGCATTCACACCTATTCACCCCCCCTCTAGGTGTATTTCAATTGGTATCAGAGCTAGTGCTCCTGATATTAGGCTTAACATCCTAGGAGTGATCCATTTGCTTGCTAATCTCTTTTGCATTTGCTTGTTTGCACACATTTAGTTTATACCATGGACTTCATGACCCCACCTATGTATGACCCTTCCAACATTCATGTTTGGAAGATTAGGATGACTGTTTATTTACAAACCCTAGGTCATAAAATTTATCTTGCTATTACCAAGGAATCCTTCCTTAGTGATTGCAATCATATAGGGGCCAATGCACAAGCCCTTGAGGCTATTAGAAGCACTTTACCTAAAGATTATCTTATGCGTGTTTCTAATATTGATTCCGCTTTTGCAGTGTGGAATCTATTGTCAACTACAACCACCACCTCCGAGCTTCAAGCACAAATCCAAGGGAAGAGGAATCTAGTGGAGAGTCCGAATCTCAATGCTACATGGTCCAAGGGAATGACTCCCTTGAGGTACAATCGGAAACCCACTTAGATAGTGATGATGCTAGTTCTTCATGTGATGAACATATTGATCCCCATGCTTTAAATGAAGAACTTTCAATTGTATGTGAAAAACTAATAGAAAAATATAAGCTTTTGAAAAAGAAAAGTCTAGAAATTGAAAATGAAAATAAGAATTTGCATTCTAGACTTGATAATGTTTTGCAAGAGAAGGTTGAGGTCTATAATGAAAGGGATTCATTGAGATCTCAATTAGACCTTGTTTTAAAAGAAAAGGAATTTTTAAAGTCTAAAAATGATTGTGATAATGTGTTGAAAAATAATGATGTTTTGTCATCGAAAATTGATTTTGTTTTAAAAGAAAATGATTCTCTAAAAAGAGAAATTGATTTCATTTCAAAAGAATTAGAAATTTGTTTAAGTAAAAATAATTCTTTGAAAAATGATATGTCTTCTCATGTTTGCCATGCTAGGGTAGTATCACACACTTCACCTATTGCATGCCACACTTCTTCTTTGATTAACAATGAAATATCCATGCTTAAGAAGAGTGTAGATTGTTTGGGCTCCACTTTGAGCCAATGTGTAGAAGGGCATACACGCTTGGAATCTTTGCTTCGAAAGAAACAAGTTCCATCTTTCCATGCACACCCTCCAAGGCATACACATGCTCCTCACGGACACCATCAACACATGTATGCTCATGTGTACACTTGTACACATTGTGGACGTAGGGGCCACCTAGCTAAATTTTGCTTTGATAGACTACATGTTGATAATTTAGCTAAGAAGTTTGTTTGGGTTAGAGAAGGTACTAACCCCCATGGACCCAATAAGAGATGGGTACCAAAGACCACCCCTCCTATTTTTGATGTAGGTGTGGGCTCTCACATGATGTGAGAGTGATGACACCTTGGAGTGGATGCGTTCCGGGCTTCATGGAAATCAATTGGATGCATCACTTTCAAGGGAAGATTTGGTGGAGAGGACCACCATGTTTTGGAGACAAGGAAAGTTGCCCTCTTGGCTTTGGTAACAAATTCCTAAACTCCCATTTACTACATGCGTTACATTTTTATCATTCTTAGCATGTATTGATAGCATGTTTTATTGTTTGATTTATAACATGTTTTGTTGATTACATGTTTATATCATTTGATTTATAGCTTGTCTTTGGATTAGTGTGTAAATGCCATGCTTATTAGATCCTTGACATACATGTATAGTATTTGAGACACATATGCTTATATGAACCCATATTTAGTGTTCTCACTTGTGTTTAAGCTATAATGTACATTATGAATCTAATACATGTGAATTTACATAGTAATCATGTTTCTTAGCTTTATCATGATGTTTGTTTTATGCTTCATATGGTACAAACTAGTTTAGATGTAGATATTATCAAAACTTGCATATATACATGTACACATAGTGAGAACAAATTGACTTATATATGTTTTGTACCTCATGCTCATTTGTACCCACTATATGCACTTGTATAAGCTAGTTTTGAGGATTCTTCCATTTAAACTTGTCATACCTATTTTCTTGATTTTACTTCATGTATATGTATTTTTGAATTCAAAACTAATAAATATACATGTATACCCATCGAGTCTTTTGCCTTCATGCAATTACTTTTAAATAGACTCGTTTATGATTGGGATATGTATGTACATTGTTAGATTTGGATGAATCATACATATACCTAGAAGTTGTGTTACAAATAAAAGAATTTTGATGAATTCGTGTGAGTTTCGGTTTAGCAAAATGATATTCGTGTTTGTCTTGTGCTTAATGATTTGATTACTTGTTTAGATGTTAGTTTTCATTAAGACTAGGTATATATTTGTACATATAGTGGGACACAAATAAATCTATATATGTTTTGGGTTGAATGCTTATTTGTTCCCATTAGATGTGTGAATATAGTCTAGTTTTGATGATTCATACGTTTTAGACTTGTATTCTCATTGTTGATTCGTGTTTGTGAGTTTTCCATTTCATGTATATGTTTAACTTGCCAAACCTTAAGAAATACATGTACACCCCTTGAGTCATTTGCCTTTCATGCAAATATCTATTATGGACTCAAAAGTGTGTTTAGGGATATGTATGTATACTTATTGTTTGTCAAGTCATACATATACCTTGAAAAATAAATATTTTTTATGATTTCTTGTTTTAAGGAATATTTGAACTTAATGACAAATTTTCATGATTGTGATCTCCACACTTTACTTGTACACTCACACCTACAAATTGGTCATGCTTTGTTTTCATGAGACCTTTTTATACTTAATTGAATAGAGTGTTGATTATCATGTGGATTTCATTTTTATGAAAAATGATTTGTATTTATTTCTTGCTTGAAGGATTTCGTACTAGTTAACAAAACTATTCATGTTAACTAGTTCGTATTCTTCGCTTTGATAATATGAGATATACACTTGACCCTATTCTTTAAAATGGTATCTTTGAATACTTTCAATTGGTATCAATTTTTGATCCTTCTGGTATACTCATATATGTTTTATGTATGTATGTATGTATGCTTTCTATCCTATGGTATCAATTTCAATTGGTATCTATTACTCTCATACATATATATCTTAATGCTAAGCTTGAAAATTTTTCAAATGGTTGATTTGTTTTTCAATTGGTATCTTAACAAGCTTATGCATATGTTTTGTTGGTATTTCATAAAGGGGGAGAAAATTTGTTGTTGTCTTTCAATTGGTATTTGATTCCCACTCCCTTGCTTTATGTTAAAATATAGTTTCAAATTGGTATCATGTGTTTAAAAGAACATATTTCTCTTAATGATATCAAGATGTTTATGTTGAGTGTTTTTAATTGGTATCTCAAAATTTTGTTTAAGAAAAATATATACTTTTGATTTACATTGCTATATGTTTTATTTCAATTGGTATCAATATGCACTTTATTGTCATATCTTGAATTGGTATCATTGTTGTTATGAATGTTTGGATTACCCCTTCTTGATCTTTTTGTTTTTGACAAAAAGGGGGAGAAAATATTGTTTTTATGATTTTAACCCTTTGTTGGTTCCTTGATTAGGACAAAAAGGGGGAGAAGACTTTGGTTGTTTTGTAACTTATATGCATGACTTTGTATGCATGTATTTGCTTTAAGAATTAAAAAATGTTTGATTTTGCTATTTACCCCTTTGTTGATGATTGACAAAAAGGGGGAGAAGAATTTGTGTTTATGTTTTTAATATATGCATGAATTCCTTGCTTAATTGGCATATTGTTTATATTGTTTAAATTGGTATCTTGTTTAAAATGATTGTTTTTATTGATATCTAGAACATTAAGCATTGCATGTTGTTTGGTTAAATTGGTATCTAGAACATAGTTTATGTTGAATATTCCATTAGTATCTAGAGTACCATGTTTATATGCATTGTCATGCATTGCATATTATTGTTTATTTGTTTATGCATGAGTTAAGGGGGAGCTTCTTTGAAGCTTAACTTTAATCCATGCATATATAACTCCATGAGTTTTGTCATCATCAAAAAGGGGGAGATTGTTGGCCCAATGGCCTTCCACTCTAGTTTTGATGATGATCAACACTCATGTAGTTATGTTTACTAATATTCTTGTGTTTCTAAGTTTCAGACCATTAACAGGATGTTAGTTGGTGATTAGCTTCAACAAGATGATTAGAAGCTATCCATGATGATTCCTGTGCCAAAGCTTAAAGATCATACCTTTGCACTTGGAGAATCACGGAGTTTTGGAGCAAGTCTACTTGAAGATAGAAGATCTACAAGCAAGACTTAGGTATCCTAGTTTAGATAATGTTTTAGATCCATTTGTAAAGCTTAGTTTAGTGGATATGCTCAAGTGCACAAAACACACACGATTTATGATTTGGTTTTTGGTTTTATGAATAGTTGATCAAAACAAGTTTACATATGGTATATGTATAGTAGATGTTTTCTATTTATACATACATGCTTTAACTTGGTAAACAAACTTATTTTGATATCCCTATTCATGTTTTGGAAAAATCAAGTTTGACAAAATACAGGTTTTGTTTTTGATAAAATTTGCAAGACTCTAAAATGAATTGATATGTTGATATATTGTCTTGAAATTTCTATCACAGGTTTATGTTTCAATATAAAATGACAAAACAATTTTTATGGAATTTTCAGAAAAGATAAAAGATTTTTATAAAATATTTTTTCCAAAAATTCTGACCTGATTTGTGCTGACAGGCTGGTCGGTCGACCGTGTCGGTCGACCGCACCAAGGGGCCGGTCGACCGACCCGGTCGACCGACGTGTACAGACGTGCACGTCTGTTAGGCACAGATCCGGTCGACCGGGTCGGTCGACCGAAAAGAGATGTTTGCTCTCTGGAAGTTTTCGGTCGACCGGGCCGGTCGACCGATAGTGCCCAACGGTCATATTTCTGACCGTTGGCGGTCGACCGGGCCGGTCGACCGGTGGCTGTCAGAATTGCCACATCAGCCTAACGGCTAGTTTTCTGTTTTGGCCTATATAAACCCCATTCCTTTGGGATTTTGGCTAAGGTTTTTCAAGAGGAAAATTTACAGTTTTCTGAAGAGTTTAAAAGAGTTTTTAAAAGAGTTTAAGTGCTAAAAAGATTTAATCTTTATTTGTTTTGTGTTTTTGGAAAATCAAAGAAAATAGGATTTGGGATATTTGTATTGATTTTCATTCTATATCTTTTGGCAAGAATTTTCCCAGTATTTTTCTTTGTTGCTTGTTTCCAAAACACTTAGTTTCCACTTGAGTTATATCTTCTATCCTAAGTTATTAGGATCTTTGTTTTGTGTGGAAAAAGAAAAGAGAAAAAGAAAGAAAAGAGAAGTTTGTGGTTGTGGAACCACTTGTTGTAAACCCTCCTTTCTTTTGTGAATCCCTCTTCGGTAGAGGTGATCGGAGTGGTATTGTGATTGGTTTGTGGTTGTTGTATTTGGCTACGGGCCGTATCCCTCTTCGGTAGAGGTGGATTGTGGTTGTATAGCCTCGGTGGCTTTGTACGGTTGAGAGAGGAGTTTGGTACTCCTATAGTGGATTGGGAAATCCTACACGGTGGTGTAGGCGGGGATGTAGAGCTAGGGGCTCGAACCTCGAATCATATCCTTGTGTTTGCGATTGTCCAATATCTCTAACTCTCTCTCATTACTTTTGTGCAAGCATCCATTTCATACAAGCATCATACTTATTGTCATTCATACATTTCATATACATTGCTTGTGTTGCCTTGCATCTTATTTATATTGCAATTCATACTTATATGCTTGGCTTGATTGTGTGTGTTTCATCATAGCATTTCATTCTTTACTTGTTCGATCATATCTCATACAACACGGTTGCATTGCGCACCTCTAACCCATTCAAGGGGAATTGGGAGGAAGGAGTTCAGAACCTTGCAAGGGGTATTCGGCTCTTAGTCGTGTTTTGAGAGATCGTTGCATCACTCATTTAATTAAAGTTTAAAAAGATCATTAGATTAGCATTCACACCTATTCACCCCCCCTCTAGGTGTATTTCACCAAAAGGACAGGTGAAGGTTGTTTTGTCTTGGTCCTCGGGAGCGATCTGGATTTGATTATATCCTGAATATCCATCCAGGAAACAGTAGTACTCATGTCCCGCTAATCTCTCGAGCATTTGGTCAATGAACGGAAGAGGAAAGTGGTCTTTACGTGTGGCAGTGTTCAACTTTCGGTAATCGATACAAACTCGAATCTTCGTTGGAAGACGTGTTTGTACCAATTTTTTCTTCTAATTTTCTACCACAGTAAATCCTGCTTTCTTGGGCACAGCGTGAACTGGACTTACCCACTAACTATCGGATATGGGATAGATAATCCCATTGTCTAATAGTTTCAAGATCTCAGCTCTAACGGCTTCCTGCATGATTGGGTTTAGTCTACGCTGTGGGTCTCGTTTTGGCTTGGCATCTTCCGTCAAATGAATCCGGTGTTGAACTATGGAAGCACTAATCCCCTTGGTGTCAGCCATGGTCCAACCAATGGCTTCCCGATTTTCTCTTAACACAGAAAGAAGATCCTCTTCTTGTTGTTCAGTGAGATTGGATGCAATGATTACAGGAAAGGCTTCCTTCTCATCCAAGTACTTGTACTTGAGATGGTCGGGAAGGACCTTAAGTTCAGAAGAAGGGAGAGGATCTATCACTGGTTGTTCTTGGTGCAAAGGAAGAATAGGGGTGGAATTAGTAGCCCATTCAACAGTTGATTCAACAATCTGATCAAGGTTGAAGTCATCAGACTCCAACTCAAATTCCTCTTCAAACTCATACTCAACCTCCTCATCATGTTCACTTGTTAAACCTTCTATCAAGTTCACTTCGAAAGAATTGTAAGATCACCTAGAGGGGGGGGGTGAATAGGTGATGGCTAATCTAAAGGTCACTTATGAACAAATAATGCGGAATTAAAACTAAGTTGACCAAATTAAACTTCTTTTAATTGAACACTTATGTATAACTCAAGAGTGTTGCCGAATTCCCCTTGCGAGGCTCTGGACAAGCTCCTCTAGATTCCCCTTGAATGGGTTGAGGTGCCGCGTTGGCTCTCTTGGTTGAATACTAGTGTTAACAACAATCCCACGCAATTATATATCAATTAAGCACAAGGGTATATATCATGCATATATAAGATGAACACAATAAATTGAATGCAAGATATAAAATAGAGACAAAAGAGAGAGAGAGGGAAGAGTAAGCAATCGCAAACACAAAGGGTTTGTTTCGAGGTTCGAGTACACTTGCTCTACATCCCCGCCTTCGACACACGAAGGATTTCCACTATGCAAGATCCCACCGGATCTCTCCTCGGTGCCGTACACCTACAAACCCTCGGACTCCCAAGTCCCGTACACACGCAAGTCCACCGACTCGCCGAGGCCGTACCTCTACCAAAGAGTTCACAACCGAACTCCACACTACAACGAGCACACTTGCCCGTTTCCTCAAATACAAAGAAAAGATCTCTTTGATGATCACAACACTTGATCACCTAAAGAGCACTCTCACTACAACACACCTATAGGAATATCTAGCAATGGAAAGCTCAAGTGTGGTGTGAGAAAAGCAAGGAAAGACTAATGGTGAAAAACACAAGAAATCACTTTAACACTCTCTTGATAAAAACTCCCTTTTGATTGGAAGTATTAGCACTCTATTTTGTGGAGAAAACTCTTCTAAAAGTATCAGAAAAACAGCTCAAGAAATCTCCAAAATCTTAACCTCAAAACAATAGACAAAACCCCCTTTTATAGGCTCCCAGAAAATAGAGCCGTTGGGGCTGTGTCAGTGCTGTCGGTCGACCGCCGGTCGACCGGCCAACGGTCATTTTTCTGACCGTTGCAGCCACCGGTCGACCGGCTCGGTCGACCGATCCACTGGAGCAGAGTGCATTCTCTCTATCGGTCGACCGGTCCGGTCGACTGATATTTCCAGAGAGCAAAGCTCTCTTGGTCGGTCGACCGACCCGGTCGACCGGCCACTGTGCTGACAACGTGCACAGGGCTGTGCACATCGGTCGACCGGTCCGGTCGACCGACATGGCCTGTCAGCCAGTCTCCAGGTCTGAAAACAGGATTTAAAATCTTTTTATAAAATCCTAAAAATACATAAAAATTCTACAAAAATAGTTTTACCAATATACTTGAAAGAACAAACATGCTTGCACAAAATCAAGACATGTTATAGATGTTTTGGTCTATTTTTGTAACTTGAAAATATTAGCTCAATAACCAAAATGTATTTTTTCAAAACATGTTTTTCCAAACTTGTTTTTCTAAATCTTCATCAAATACAAAAACAAGATATTTGAGTTCATTTTGAAGCATAGTGTGTATGGATATGATCCACTACACAATCAATAAGAAATATCTATGTTTTTGATATAAAGCTCTAATCAAGATTTTGGTTTAAAGATATGAACTATGAAATACCAAAATCCAAGATAAATATTTTGTCTCAAAGAAAATCTTTAAAAAAATTCTTTTCTAAAAAGAAATCTTTTATGAAATCAATTAAATCAAGAGTTCTATCAAGAGTGTGTGTGTGATATAACTTGAGCAATCCACCAACTATCTATCCTTTACATTTTTACTAAAACAAAAATACAAATTCTATACCTAGACACAAGTCTTCAACTTCTTGAAGTCTTCACTTGAAGGCTTCTCATCTTCTTGACTTGGTCCAAGCTTGATCCAAAAACTTCCTTGGATCACCACATGCAAGCTCCAAATCTTGTTCTTTTATCCTTTGTTGAGCTATGCACCTACTAAGATCTTGATCATGAATCTGTCACTAATTAAACACAAGATCATTAGTAACTATAACTACATGAGTTGATCATCATCAAAACTAGGGTGAAGGGCCTTTGGGCCAACAATCTCCCCCTTTTTGATGATGACAAAACTCATGGAGTTATATATGCATGGATTAAAGTAAAGCTTCAAAGAAGCTCCCCCTTAACTCATGCATACCAAATAAATACAAGATATGGCAATGAAAGCACATGACATGTATGCAATGTAGGAGATGCAATCATATAGATCAAATCATAAATCAAATCTTTTGCTCCTAATTGCAAGACAACATATATGCATAAATACAAATCTTACTCCCCCTTAAGCAAGGAACCAAATACTTCTCCCCCTTAAGTAAGGAAATCATGAAATCATGCATATAAAATCACAAATTCTTCTCCCCCTTTTTGTCAATCATCAACAAAGGGTTCAAAGAAAAAATACATCAAACAAATTTTTCTCCCCCTTTTTGTCAAAAACAAAGAAATCAAGGAGGGATAAATACAAATCAATCAATAAAATTTATATGCGATATAAATTCATGAAGAGGAAGACGTTAAGTTAGCTTCCCGACACATATACATTACATGAAAGAGGGATGACAAGCCATAATTCACATAACGTATAATATGTCATGCATAAGAGGAGATGTGAAGCTCCCCCTACACACGTATATCATGAAAAGAAGAGTTGTCAAGCTCCTCAAATTATAATATACTCAACATGAATCTATATGTAGAAGAGATGTTAAGCTCTCCTTGCATATAGGAAATACAAATCAAAAAAAATTTTGAATTTTTCTTTATCAAAACAAAATTTTAACTTTTTCTTAGTAACAACAAATTTTGAGATATCAATTGTAAAATAATCAAATTTTGAATTTTTGATACCAATTACAAAACACAATGCATAAGCTTATTATGAAATACCAATTTGAAATCTAATTAAGCTTAGCATCAACAATCTTTGTGCTTTAAAGGAAATACCACTTGTAAAATAAGCACAAATAGATAACATATATGTATGACAAGATAATACCAATAGAAATTGATATAATTTGAAGGCATTCATACATACAATCAAAATATGGATATACACAACATGAAGTCATATTGATACCAATTGCAAATAACCAACGATACCAATTGAAAAGTAAGCATAAGTGTATACATCATATAATCTACCATATGAAGAATTCGAACTAGTTAAATGAACTTGTTTTAAGAACTAGTACGAGATCCTTCCATCAAGGAATAAGTTAAAAAGTTTTTCATGAAAGATCAATGAAACACAAGGCACTAAAAACACTCTAATCCATAAAGTCCATTTAATGTTTTCAAGAGATGTGAGTGTACTAATGTTATGTGAAGCATGGCATCATGAAAATTACAATAAAACTCAATATTCCTTTAAATTTTGAATTATCATAACTTTTAAAACCTTGAAAATCATAAAAAAAAATTTTTATTAAAAAAATGTTTCATAATATATGTATGTTTTGTCAATACAAGAAGCATACATACATATCTCTAACACAATTGAGTCCATATATATAGATTTGCATGAGAGGCAAATGACTCAAGAGGTATCCATGTATATCTTAATGTTTTGGCAAAATAACCATATACATGAAATGAAATCACATGATCATAACATAAATCCAAATGGGAATACAAGTTTAAGAATGTAATGATCATCAACATAAGGCTATACTAGTACATCTAATAGGCACAAATAAGCATTCAACCCAATCATATATAGATTTATTTGTGGTCCATAAGGTGTACAAGTATAAATCCAAGTGTTGACAAATACTAACATCTAAACTAATATTCAAATCATGAAGCATCAATTAAATTTTGAGAATATAAAAGAATTTATCCATATAATTGTAAAATACCATTGTAAAATAGGATCATGTGTAAATCTCAAAGGCTATTTGAAGAATAACTAACTAGTATAAATTGTTTTTGAAAAACTAGTTAAAAGATCCTTCAAATACATCAAATTCAAATGTTTTTCATAAATACTACTAAGTACATAAAAGTTCAAGTACTCATATTCCATAAAGCTCCAAATATATATTTTCTTAAAGATAGAGTGTTCAAAGTTATGTAAATAGTGTCTACATGAAAATAGTCATTGAAGCCCAAAACGATCATAAGTCAAATTTTTAACAACAAATCATGAAAAATCATTTTTCACTAAAATCAACAATTTTCATGGTATATGTATGGTTTATACAAATCTAACAATATCCATACATATCCCAAAAATAAAAGAGTCTATTAAATGTTTGCATGAAGGCAAAAGACTCACGGGTATACATGTATATTTATTAGATTTGAATTAAGCATGCATATACATGAAGTAAATCACACAAAAAAAATTGGCAAAAACATGTATAAAAGAGAATCATCAAAACTAGATTATACATATGCATAAAGTGGATACAAGTGAGCATGAAGTTCAAATTATTTAAGAGTCAATTGTAATTCACTATTTGTATATGTATACATACAAGTTTTGAAATATTCTACATCTAAGCATGTAAATACCACATGAAGCACATGAAAAATCTTAAAACAAAATCATGAACATGCTATGAATATGACATAAGTAAATAGCATGAACATAAAAGTAGGAGTTTAGAGGTTGTTACCAACTCCAAAGCTCCAAGTGTGGTGGTCTTTCCCACCAAGATTC
This sequence comes from Agave tequilana, assembly GCA_038442645.1. Taxonomy (NCBI): domain Eukaryota; kingdom Viridiplantae; phylum Streptophyta; class Magnoliopsida; order Asparagales; family Asparagaceae; genus Agave; species Agave tequilana. The sequence goes on from JAVJIF010017048.1 coordinate 77,927, forward strand.
CTTGATAGCAATGCATCCCAATGTTTGTCCATCATGTCCATTGCATTGGCTACCAAGGCACCAATCCTCTCACGTTTTGTGAGAGCCCTCACCTACATCAAAATCAAAGGGTGGGGGTTTTGGTACCCATGTTTTCTTGGGTCCTTTGGGGTTAGCATTGTTGTAAGGAACCCAAAATCTATTATACTTAGCAAAATATAAGTATGGTTTCTTATCAAAACAATATTTTGCTAGATGGCCTTTGCGGCCACAATGTGTACAAATGTACACCTTAGCATGATGCTTATGAGTGTGATTGTGATCGTGTTGTGCACCATAAGCATGATGTGTATGTGCATGAGCATGAGGAACTTGTTTCTTTTGAAACAAGGATTCCAACTTAGAATGGTTAAATGCACACGAGTTCAAAGTTGAACTCAAATTATTCATCTTATTTTTCATATTCTTAATCTCATTAGATGTGGCATGAAAAGCATGATGAGATGAAGAATCATTTTTCTTTTTCTTTTTACAAACATTATCTTTTTCTTTTCAACAAATTTTCTTTTCAAAGACTTATTTTCTTGCAAAATACTTTTCTTTTGTTTTTCCACCAAATCAATCTTTCCTTTCAAAGTATTGTTTCCTTCACACAAAATACTCAATTTAGAAAATAAGGAAACATTCTCATTTTTCAAATCTTCTTTTTCTTTTTCTAAGCATGCGACTTTATTTCTAAGTGAATCATTTTCTACATGCATGCAATCAATGTCCTTTTTCAAATTTTTATTTTCTTTCTTTATCATGTCATATTTTTCAATAATCATATGGCAAAATGAAGTAAGCTCATCATATGACATGTCCTTATCCTCGGATTCGGAATTTACCTCAAGGGGGTCATCCCCTTGGACCATAAAGCATGTGTTGGAGGTGTTGCTTCCAACGTCCGAATCGCTCCCGGCATAATATAGATCCTTTTCGCCAAGGGAGGTGATGATGTTCCAAGCTACAAAAGCCGAATCAATATTAGCAACCCTAAATAAGTAATCATCATTTAGGGTACTCTTCAAAGCATTTAAGGCTTTTGCATTACCCTCAATATACTTGCTATTGTTAATATATGAATCATTAAATGTAGCAAGATAGACATGAATGCCTAGGGCCTTGAGGAACAAGGACATCTTAACCTTCCAAATTTGGATGTTAAGGATGTCAAAGGTGGGTGGTGACATAAAGTCCATGGTGAGGTGTGTGTGTACAACAAATATTGTGATTAGCCCAAATGTAGGATCTTTAACTCTTAGGTTGTTAGACCCTTATCAAGAGCACTAGCTCTGATACCAATTGTAAGATCACCTAGAGGGGGGGGGGGGTGAATAGGTGATGGCTAATCTAAAGGTCACTTATGAACAAATAATGCGGAATTAAAACTAAGTTGACCAAATTAAACTTCTTTTAATTGAACACTTATGTATAACTCAAGAGTGTTGCCGAATTCCCCTTGCGAGGCTCTGGACAAGCTCCTCTAGATTCCCCTTGAATGGGTTGAGGTGCCGCGTTGGCTCTCTTGGTTGAATACTAGTGTTAACAACAATCCCACGCAATTATATATCAATTAAGCACAAGGGTATATATCATGCATATATAAGATGAACACAATAAATTGAATGCAAGATATAAAATAGAGACAAAAGAGAGAGAGAGGGAAGAGTAAGCAATCGCAAACACAAAGGGTTTGTTTCGAGGTTCGAGTACACTTGCTCTACATCCCCGCCTTCGACACACGAAGGATTTCCACTATGCAAGATCCCACCGGATCTCTCCTCGGTGCCGTACACCTACAAACCCTCGGACTCCCAAGTCCCGTACACACGCAAGTCCACCGACTCGCCGAGGCCGTACCTCTACCAAAGAGTTCACAACCGAACTCCACACCACAACGAGCACACTTGCCCGTTTCCTCAAATACAAAGAAAAGATCTCTTTGATGATCACAACACTTGATCACCTAAAGAGCACTCTCACTACAACACACCTATAGGAATATCTAGCAATGGAAAGCTCAAGTGTGGTGTGAGAAAAGCAAGGAAAGACTAATGGTGAAAAACACAAGAAATCACTTTAACACTCTCTTGATAAAAACTCCCTTTTGATTGGAAGTATTAGCACTCTATTTTGTGGAGAAAACTCTTCTAAAAGTATCAGAAAAACAGCTCAAGAAATCTCCAAAATCTTAACCTCAAAACAATAGACAAAACCCCCTTTTATAGGCTCCCAGAAAATAGAGCCGTTGGGGCTGTGTCAGTGCTGTCGGTCGACCGCCGGTCGACCGGCCAACGGTCATTTTTCTGACCGTTGCAGACACCGGTCGACCGGCTCGGTCGACCGATCCACTGGAGCAGAGTGCATTCTCTCTATCGGTCGACCGGTCCGGTCGACTGATATTTCCAGAGAGCAAAGCTCTCTTGGTCGGTCGACCGACCCGGTCGACCGGCCACTGTGCTGACAACGTGCACAGGGCTGTGCACATCGGTCGACCGGTCCGGTCGACCGACATGGCCTGTCAGCCAGTCTCCAGGTCTGAAAACAGGATTTAAAATCTTTTTATAAAATCCTAAAAATACATAAAAATTCTACAAAAATAGTTTTACCAATATACTTGAAAGAACAAACATGCTTGCATAAAATCAAGACATGTTATAGATGTTTTGGTCTATTTTTGTAACTTGAAAATATTAGCTCAATAACCAAAATGTATTTTTCCAAAACATGTTTTTCCAAACTTGTTTTTCTAAATCTTCATCAAATACAAAAACAAGATATTTGAGTTCATTTTGAAGCATAGTGTGTATGGATATGATCCACTACACAATCAATAAGAAATATCTATGTTTTTGATATAAAGCTCTAATCAAGATTTTGGTTTAAGATATGAACTATGAAATACCAAAATCCAAGATAAATATTTTGTCTCAAAGAAAATCTTTAAAAAAAATTCTTTTCTAAAAAGAAATCTTTTATGAAATCAATTAAATCAAGAGTTCTATCAAGAGTGTGTGTGTGTGATATAACTTGAGCAATCCACCAACTATCTATCCTTTACATTTTTACTAAAACAAAAATACAAATTCTATACCTAGACACAAGTCTTCAACTTCTTGAAGTCTTCACTTGAAGGCTTCTCATCTTCTTGACTTGGTCCAAGCTTGATCCAAAAACTTCCTTGGATCACCACATGCAAGCTCCAAATCTTGTTCTTTTATCCTTTGTTGAGCTATGCACCTACTAAGATCTTGATCATGAATCTGTCACTAATTAAACACAAGATCATTAGTAACTATAACTACATGAGTTGATCATCATCAAAACTAGGGTGAAGGGCCTTTGGGCCAACAAGAATCATTGTCCAAATCCCTAGGTTATTTTCCCAGATGGAAAACATTCACCTCTTTTGTCATATCTCCGAAGGTTAGACGCATCGAGCCATTTCTACAGTTGATGATCGCATTTGCGGTGGCTAAGAAAGGACGTTCGAGAATGACAGGTGTCTGTGCTTTGTGATTTTGTACGGGTTGCGTCTCAAGAACAATGAAGTCTACGGGGTAAATGAATTTCCCGACCCGTATTAAAACATCTGTAATCTCCCCCTTGGGAATCTTTACAGAGCGGTCAGCCAATTGTATTGTCATTTGGGTCGGACGAAGGTTGCCTAACCCTAATTGCTGATACACAGAAAAGGGGAGAAGATTGATGCTGGCGCCCAAGTCAAGCAAAGCCCTATTGATGGTAGTCTGTCCTATGATGCAAGAAATGGTTGGGCTCCCTGGGTCCTTGTATTTCACAGGGATAGGACCAGTGAGTAGCTCACTAATATTTGAAGCTAGGAAGACTTTTTTAGGGACATTTGCTTTTCTCTTCTTGGTGCACATTTCTTTTAAAAATTTGGCGTATGATGGAACTTGTTGTATGGCATCAAGGAGAGGGACATTGATTTGGACTTGGTTGAACATCTCTCTTATCTTCTCCATGTGAGCATTCATCTTTTGATTTGTGAGCCTATTTGGGAATGGTACAAGAAGCTTGTATGTTTGCTCATCAATCTTTTCTTTTCCTTTGGACTGCGAAGTGGATGGTTGTGTGCTTGAAGAAGGATTGTCTTGAATGGGTTGGATTGGAACAGAAGGTGTTGGCTTTGACACAGATTTGGTGGATTGATTTGAAACCTTGTTATCTACATGCTTTCCAGATCTAAGGATATGGACAGTGTTGCATTGACTGGGACCCAAGTCTTCAACTTCGTGCAGGGGGAAGTGAGTTTTTGGATTGGGCACTGGTTGGTTAGGTAGCATTCCTTTTTGTCGTTTATTCAGAGAGTTAGCCAATTGCCCTATCTGAATTTGCAATTTGTTCATATCCTGCTGCTGATTGTTCATCATTGAAGCTTGGGTCTTGGATAAGGTCTCTATCATTTTCTCCAAATCAGAAATTCTCTTGTCTGAAGAATTTTGTGGTGGATGATGCTGATACGGGGGCTGAAAGTTTGTTGGGTAAGGTGTTGGATTTTGATATGACTGGAATCTTGGTGGACTCTGGTATGAATGGACATTAGGTGGGTTCTGGTGGTAATTCGGTGGATGAGACTGAGCAGGGTATTGTTGTGGAAATGGTTGCCTCGGCTGCTCAGGACCAGACTGACTCCAAGAAAAGTTTGGATGGTTTCGCCATCCCGGATTGTATGTTTTGGAGTAAGGATTGTAATTGGGTCTGGTGTATGCGGCATTCGTACTCTCCTGATATATTTGAGATTGATATACAGGACACTCCTCAAACAGATGATTGAGATCATGGCAATAGGTACAACCCGGGTTGACCATAGGTGATGGACTGGCCACAGGTGATGGGTTGACCTGGTTTACAGCAGAAGATTCCCTAAACTCAAGCAGTTCTATCCTCTTCATCAGTTGTATTATCTTGGCTTCGGCAGCTATAGAGGACTCTATGGAATGCATACCGGTTCTGGAAGTGGTGGGAGTGGGTTTCTCAGGACATGACTCCCACTGAATCATTTTTCGGCTAAGGCTTCAAAGAGATCCCACCCCTGGTCTTTATTTTTCTTTAAAAATTCTCCTTGGCACATGGTTTCAAGGAGTATTTTCGTTTGGTAATCAAGTCCATCATAGATAATTTGGCACTGACGCTATTTCTCTATGCCGTGATGAGGACAAAGGGCTAGAAGGTCTTTGAAGCGTTCGAAATACTTCCAGAATGGTTCATTGGTTTCCTGCTTGAATTGCATGATGTTTTTCCTCATGAGGGCTGTCTTGTGAATGGGATAAAATTTCTTAAGAAAGACTTTTACAAAATCATCCCATGAAGAAATCGAACTGGCGGGAAGATTGTAAAGCCATTTCTTAGCGATGTCTTTTAGCGCAAAAGGTATGAACCTTAATCTAACAGCGTCCTCGGTCAATTGAGAAATCCTCATCATTACGCATACTTCTTCAAACTCTCGAATGAAGAAATACGCAACCTCAGATTCTAAGCCATGAAATCGGGGAAGTGTATTTATAAATTGTGGCTTCAGCTCAAATTGATTTCCATTGGTTATGGGGAGAAGAATGCATGATGGAAGTGATGTGCGAATCGGGTAGAACTTGTCTTGCAACGAAGTGTGGTTTTTCATGATTGTGATTATGTCTAGTGGTGGTGTTTGTGCAAGTGTAGAAATTCTCACTAGCCTAGCAGAATTTGGAACCCGATACCACTCTCGCATACACAATCACAAACAACGTGCACCGATCACACAAACGAAAAAAGAATGAAAATAACAAACAATAAAAGAAAATTAATCATAAGCTATCTAGGTTTCCTGGACCTAGACGACTCCTAACTGTTCGATGAACTAAAGAAGGTTGTTGCTTGAATCAGACCACAGCTAATCAGCCAGGTACGGGCAAAATACGGTGGGAGGTATCCGTGCGTAAGCAACGGGCCTTAATTACGCCAAACCACGGTATCTTCAAGGTTTAACCTCTTAATCTCCTGCCTTAGACACTGATTTCACCTGAGTATGAATCAAAATCAACTTCCAACCTCAGCCGATCTCCTACTGAGTCCGAATGTCCCTAGGGCCAACGTCTATCAGTTTTTATTAGAAGCTTGGGATTGTGAGTGCTGGGATGGTGGTTTTTGGGCCAAGGAAAGGGTGATGAAATCCCCCACCTTATCTTTTTTATTGGGTGATGCTCTTAAAGTCAATTTTGTGCAAGTGTACAGTTTATGCAAACAAGGTTCACTCAAAGCGATATAAATCAACCAAGAGGTGAGTCCTATACGATATGCAATGCGCACGTACCTTGCTCCAGCACTCTTCAACAGTAAAGTAAAGGAATTGAAAAGACACGTGCCTAGAATGCAAACGTCTAATCATTTTTAACTTTAACAACAAATGTTTTACTGTTAATTTTATTAGCAGGAATATGGTGAAAGCATACAAGAATTTAGAATTGCAGCAGCTGTATTTTTGCAAGGCAAGCAACCCTGCAGAAAACTGTCAGTAATCAACTCATCATTGCCGCGGATCCGCGGCTTTGGCTGAGATTTCGCGGCAAATCCGAGGGCACTTGGTCTCTGCTTTCTGGAGCAGAGGCCCAAGGCCACTTATATGTTACTGCAATGCTTAGATTCCTGTTTCTTCAACCTGTAACCTGCAACAGAGAAGAAGATTCGTTTAGTTTCTCAATTGAATCAAAAACCGTTGCTCTCCCGGCAACGGCGCCAAAAATATGTTTGGAAAGAGGGAGAAGAGTTTACTCAAGTCAGAGATAGAGGGTTTTAGAGTCAACCTTCTTGTTGGATTGTAGTGCTCGAAACTCCGAAAATGTATGTTTAATATGCTCCTTCCAAATCACCGTAATAGCATAGGCTATATGGGTCGATCCTCAGGGAGAGCTCATGATAAAAGCTTTGCGGTTATGAATCAAAGAGAGAGAAAGTGAAGATTCTTCTATGTTCAAAAGAAAAACGACATGGAAAAGTAAAGAAGAAATTTTTGTGATTTGGTTGCATGGAAAGAAAAACCGATGTAAAAGAGAATGAAAAAGAACTTTGGAAAGTTATCTTGCTAGAAAAGAAAACTAGTGAAGGAAGCTTTTGGAAAACTTTAGAATGAGAAAGGCCATGACTAGCTAACTTTACTAAATTGCTAACTTACTAAGCTCATGGGTGATGCATGCCTCATGTGGATTCATTGGCAAGAGATATGACTTGCTTGTTAGGTCAAGTATGTCCCACTTGGAAGATGAGTGTTCTTCTCGGTCTTAGCTTGTAGCCTCATTGATTCATCGGCTCCCGAGATAGAATTTCATGGTGGAATCAAGGAGTGCCACTCATAGGGTTGCTAAGGAAGAAGATACAAGTTTCATTAGTCATTCAAGGCATATACAAGCTAGCTTTGAATTAAGAAAAGTGTTCTACAAACCATTAGCAAATTTAGGTGATCCATCTCCATGTTCCATCAAGGCACTTGTTCTAAAGACAAGGCTCTAAATGAGGCTCACATGAATCATATGGATGTCTAACAAGCATTTCCCAATAATGAACACAACTCATTTTCATTGGAGATCAAAAAGACTTAACATTGCAAGTTAGAAATTAGCAATCACCCAAGAGTTAGAAGTTAGCAATGTTAGTTGTTAGCTAGTCATGTTAGAGAGAGTTAGTTATCCATTACAAAAGAAAGCAAGCAACAATTCATGGTAAAAGTAGAAGTGCAAATGAAGTAAAGCAAGAAGAAAGTAAAGCAATGCACTAGAAATCGTAAAGAAGAGAAGAAAGCTTGATTAATCCTTACTTTGAAAAGATGTCACCTCCTTGCTTACAAGCTCTCAAAAACTTTCTTTTCTCTCTTTTACAGAATCTCTAGGAGGAAGAAGAGGAATACACAAGAACTAAAAACCTAGAGAGAATCCCTACACTCCCTCTCAAAATACAAGTTCTTTCCCCTAGTCTCTCCTCAGTCTCTCATACTGGCCCTGATGGTCTATTTATAGGCCCCAGAAGAATCAGCTCCCAAATCTGAACCGTCGGATCAAATCTCAGTCCCAACGGCCAGATTCCTGCCGCGGAAACGCGGCTCTGGCCGCATTTTCGCGGCAGAATCTGAGCCGTTATGCCAGCGATTTCTGTCGCTGGTTTGTTACAGGTTGTTATCCAGGTTGGCGCTTCTAGAAGGCTGACTGGGCGCATGGATGAATCCAGAAACTGGGCTATTCCTTTGGGCTTCTCTTTAGGCCTTTAATTAATCCTTTATTCTTGATTATTTACATGGATTTGTGGGCTTCTTCTCCATTAAAATATGGACCTGCAAAAATAGAGAGAAAAGGAGTAAAAAACCAATTTTTATTGATAATATGCATAATATAGAGGTGGAAGATGATGCAAAAATGAACTATAATCAATGATACTGGGTAATGAGGCCCTCTGCACCCACTTCTTTGCTCCCTCGTAATGTCTGGAGGATTTGCCTACTTCTATACGATGAAAAAGCTTTCATCGGGGACTTGTTCCTTCAGTCTGCAGGAAAATTAGCTTAAATTGATTATTAATCTTCTCGATAGCGATCACGGGTGGAATTCTACTGTCATTGGGTCTCCAATCCGTGGGAGGCCACAGAAAAAAGTGATCATGAGTCATTTTGATGATTGATGGGAAGCATACACGAAAACGTGTATTTTGTAAAATCAGTAAAAGTGTTATGGTGCTTTGGCTTCCTCGATACTTCCATTATAGCATATAGGCTATACGGGTCGAGTCTAGGGATGGGAGGTGATATAAGCATTAATGGTGTGTGTCACATTGGTTGTTAACGAGTTCTTCTTTGTTAAGAAAGAGAAAAGAAAACAAGGAGGAGAGGAAAATGATAGAAACGACGAAGTGAAAGAAATAGAAGCGAAGTAAAACAAGAAAGAGTAGAAAGCGAAGGTGAAAAATATGGTAAAGTGATTTGGAAAATGTGATTAAAAACAAAATAGAAAAGGGAGGAAGCTTGTGGTGGAGAAATGAAAATAATTGGTGAACGAAGAGGGCAATGAAAACATCGATAAGAAAATGATTAATTGGTTTTAAATCGGTTTTAAAATAAAGTAAAATAGGAAGAAAACTCATGGTTACAAACTACTAATTACTCCACTAATCATACTAATCTCTTAGTGATAGTTGACTCAAATGGATCCTTGGCCATTACTAATCCTTGGCTTCTACAGACGTTACAAAGTATGACCATAAGATTGTTCTCCACATCCAAACCATTAACAAGGTGCAAGCTACTATTAATCCATCAAAACCAGTTAGAGGCAAGCATGAAATAAAGTATGAAATGCAAGTTAGCTTGTTAGTGAGTTAGATGTTAGAATCCATCATCATGAGCCATCAATGGCTTTTGCAAAAGTAAGGCCTTATAGAGGCTATTAGATTCATGTGGATTATCAAGCAAGTGGTTAGATAATTAGTGGTTAGTAGTTAGACTGCCATGAGAGAAAACTAGCTAAGTATTATGTAGAGATTAGAAGAAAAAACATGAAAGAAAAGGAGGAAGCTTTCATAGGTTGTCACTCTCTATTACAACAACTCTCTCTTTCTCTCCAGAATCAAACTCAGCCCTACTACATGATCTAAAAAGAAAAGAAAAATACAAAAGAAGAAAAGAAAGATTTACACTAAGCTACACTATGAAGAGAACCTTAGCCTACTACTCTCTCTCATTCTGGCCTCCAGAAAGGGTTTATATAGGCAAAAGGACCTTCTAGAAGACGAGACGGTGCCACACGTCGAAGATCGGGGAGTATTTGGATACATATTTCTCCAGATGCAACTTCAATTCGGATCCAATGTATCTTCTAAATGCTTTCTTGCTTGGTCTTAAAGAAATGTGAATTAATTACCCGAAAATGAGCTTAATTAAGCTCTTATTACCATTTAGCCCCTAGACTCTTGTTTATCTGCATAAAAGACCAAAACACGGGTAAGAACCGTATTTTATTCATAATCGGGTAGGAAAATGCGACATGAAGATGCAAAATTGCAGACTAATCACACCCCGTACTTATCTTTACTTGTCTCAAGCAAAATAAGAAAAAGAAAAACTAAACTAAGAATATTATTACACCACTTTCGCAGGTGACGCAATTGCACTGAGCCTGTACAACAAGCCTTTAAATCTCCAAGTTTTCTCTAGCGGAGGAGTTATAGTCTCTTGAAGATTTTCAGCGGATTACACCCACAAAATCCATAAATAAAGAAAACAAATGTTAGTATTCTAAAAATGCATTTTTTGAAAGAGAGAAAAAAATTTCAAAACATTTTTTTTTTCAAAAATTAAGTGATTTAAGGTTATAGGTAAACCTAAACTATTCATCCCTAATTTGAGTCTTCATGCATGGACTTGTTATCAATATAGGTTAAAAATTAAGATTAAGTTGATTATTTGATCTTTCATAAAACCTAGATAATATGCACTTAGTATATTTTTGATATTTAACTTGGATTATGATACCACTTTATATATATATATATATATATATATATATATATATATATATATATATATATATATATATATATATATATAGGGGTTACTGTACCTCAGCCTGCAGGCTGAGAGAGTTTCTCAGCCGGCGGGACGTGGCTGAATATATGCCACACATCGGCCACAGTGTGTTGGCGCCAAAAAAATCAAAAAAATCCCGCCTAAACAATCGTGAAACAAATTGACCAAAATACCCTTTTTTAATTCTAAACTGGAATAAAGTCATGAACAAACAAAATTTCAGTTGAATATATCTACAGTTATAAATTCGTAATTTTAATGCATCCAAAATATAATTAAAAAAATTGGATCAATATAAAACTGCCATGGTCGCAGACTTAATACAATATAACAACTGCGACACAGTCGCAGTCACTAGTCGCACTCAAAGTATAACAAAACTTCTTTATATAACGTCTGCGACCCTAGTCGCATTCTATCGTACAACAATGCGACCTCCTTCAGTACTGCGACCAAAGTCGCAATCTTCTTTCCCATGCCTTATGTAAAAGATTTTTAATATGCGACTAGGGTGGATTAGGAATGCGACCCTTAGATCAATTCGCGTATATCAAATCTTATAAAAATTATTATATTAATTATACTGAATTAAATGAAGTAATTAATATTCTTTCTACCGTGATACAACAACAGTCTAGGAAAAAAGAGATGCACTAATATTAATCTCGAGAAAGGAAAGATGTGCACCATACATAATCTAAAGGTATAGGCAAACAATTCTATAAAAAGTTATTTGTACTTCATGTATTAAACCTCTGGAGAAAAAAAGAACTCTTCGGATTCTCCCGCAATAAATCTTCAATTAAATATATTTTTACCACTTCTTACCATACTCAACCATCACCTGTAACAATTATTATTACTATTCATGTTCTTCCACAAATATTCACCTTTATATAATGCTTGTTACTAATATATTATCTCATACCTAAAAACTATATTTTTGCTCTTCCTTTTCAATTTGATTTCAAAAACTTCCAAAAAAAATTCATTCTTGAATCATGTCTTCCCCATCTTCTTCCTCTGAACACTTAGATTTCAACTTCAATCGTTCCCCCACCAGTCCTTTGTCTTCAAGATATTCTAGTGAATCTGATACCAGTCTGGACTTCACTCCTTTTGACTATCTCACTACATCAAATAATGTATTAACTGATCCTCCTATTCATGATGATAATGAAGTTTTCATGTGGGGTAGTGAAGAAGACATTATTCCTCTGCCACTTGACGGAGACATGCTTGATGAAAGCATGTCCTCTGATGCTGTAGGCTCGCTTCCTATCAACGGGTCAGACGAAGAGCTTGATAGAGACGATCCATTCTGGGAGTTCATCGGTGAAACAAAAAACCTCAAAAACAGCAAGATGATGAGGAAATAAGTGATGAAGAGGAAGAGCAAAAGAATGAAGACGATGAATCTGCTTATGATGGGGATAATGACGAGGATTAGGATTTCCTGATCTTCTGATATTCAATTATATTTGTCTTCTTTTAAAGATTTTAATTCTATTTTTTTGTAAGGTCTCTTTCTCACTATATTAACTTATAACCTCTTTTAATTACATATCCAAACTGCGACTGTTGCTCTTAAACACTGCGACTATAGTCGCAATCCTACTACTGATGCAATTTATGGTCGCAGTTAATCATTTATCAGTTCCCAATGCGACTATGGTCGCAATAATCTACTGTTTTGGAGTTCAAAGTAATTTATGAAATACACCTAGAGGGGGGGGTGAATAGGTGTAATTGCTAATCTAATGCTCTTTTTAAAATTTACTTAAGTGAGTGATGCAACGATCTCTCAAAACACGACTAAGAGCCGAATACCCCTTGCGAGGTTCTGAACTCCTTCCTCCCAATTCCCCTTAAATGGGTTAGAGGTGCGCAATGCAATCGTGTTGTATTGAGGTGTGATCGAACAATTCCAAGTATGAAATGCGATGATGAAATGTACACAAGTAATATAGCAAGAAAAGTAAACAAGTAAGGATTGCACAAATAAAATGTTAGTTCTCAAGCAATAAATTGAAAGCAAGTAAAGCAAGAGAGAATTAGACAAGATGACACAAAAGCAATCGCAAACAAAGTGATTTGTTTCGAGGTTCGAGCCCGTAGCTCTAGTCCCCGCCTTCACCTCCGTGAAGGGTTTCCACTATCCCCTTAGGATCCCGTACAAGTTAGGCCTCCAAAGACCTCAAGCCCGTAGCTTCACCTTACAAAGAAATTCCCCTTAGGAACTTGTCTCCACAAGAACAAAGGATTACAAATTTGTGATCTCAACTAGACCACAACACTCTTTCTCTTTTACAAACACTCTCACACTTTTACAACTTCACCTATAGAAAGAATATGAAATTTTTGGCACTATGAAGTGTGGTGAGAAAAGCTTCAGTTGTAGAGTGATATTAGAGATCAAACAACAACTGAAAAACCAATTTGAAAGAATGGAAATGAAAGCTTTAAACTATTTTTCTCTTTCTCTTGAAAACTATGAAAACTTGTATTTTTCTTGGTTAATAACTAAGGCCTATTTCCCACTATTTATAGGGAGAGAATAGGTTAAAAACTCTGATTTTTCCAGCTAATATCACCTGCAAAAGCACCCCAACAACCCTCTAAAAAGTCTGTTAAAACAGAAAATAAAACAGTTTTTCAGAACAGCCCAAAGAGGAAAGAGCCGTTGGAGGTGTTGCAGGCCTACCGGTCGACTGCCGGTCGACCGGGACCCTGCTGGCAAAAGAGCCGTTATGGCTCCGGTCGACTGCCGGTCGACCGATCTCAAGAAAGGAAACACAGTTTCCTTCTACCGGTCGACCGACCCAGTCGACCGGAAGGATACAGAGAGCAAACGTCTAATTTCGGTCGACCGGTCTGTTGGTCCGGTCGACCGACAGACATGCACAACTTGTGCATGTCCGGACACAGCAGCCGGTCGACTGGGCCGGTCGACCGGTCTGCCTGGAAAACAGTTTTCTGGGCAGATTTTAAGATAGAAAATTTGTATAAAATCTTTAAAAATCTGAAGCTAAGTTTTATGCTGAAAATAGTTTATATACATGTATTTAAACAAGTTTTTGAAGATGTAAAGCTTTGGGTACATGTATGTATAAACTAAGGCATAAACCTAGAAATAAATATTTTGAAAACATAGAAACATACAAAACAAATGTGTGTGCAAATCCTAGAGCCAAATTTCACATATTCTATCTTTACAAAACTAAACTTACAAACTACAATGGTCTTCAAGACTTCAACTTGAGCTATCTTCTCTTGATCTTCAATATTTGGGAAAAATATGTGGAGGAAATATATTTGACTTGTCTTGAGTCCAATAGCTTGTATTTGAGTCCAAAAACTTTGTATATGAGTGAGAGTACTTCTAGTATGATAATAAACCTGAAACACACTTAAGCAACAAATAATATTAGTACAAATAACTAATATGTTTTGTAATCATCAAAATACACTAAACATGGGTTGATTGTAACCTTGGGCCAACAATCTCCCCCTTTTTGATGATGACAAAACATATGAGTTATTAAACAAATAAAAGAGGAAAGAGCTTGGAAAGCTCCCCCTTAAACAATGCTATGTATTTAACATGAATATGAACACTATGTAAACATACATAAGGCATTGAAAAATATCATCACCAAAAAAAAATAAACTATCATAAGGAATAAAAAACAAACAACATATATTTCCTCCACATATTTTCCCAAACTTATATTTCTCCCCCTTTTTGTCATACATCAAAAAGGGTTAAAAAAAAATTTAAGACAAAACAAAACAAACATATTAGAAACCAAAACAAAACAAACAAGATATTTTAAGTATCAATTTTACATACATTCAATTCACCACAAATAAATGAAAATCTTGCATAATCCAAAGGTTTTGTGAAAATATCCGCAAGTTGAAAATCGGTGGAAACAAAATCAATATCTATGTCACCTTTTTCAAAGTGATCTCTAAGAAAATGATATCTAATGTCTATATGTTTGGTTAATAATGTTTTATCAACTTTTCCTTTCTTAAAATCATTTGAAATCAAAAATGAAGACAATCTTTCATACCAAGCCCTAGGGGCTTGTTTTAAACCATATAGTGCTTTATCTAATTTATAAACATAATTAGGGTGTGTAGGATCAACAAACCCGGGGGGTTGTTCAACATACACCTCCTCATCAATATAACCATTAAGAAAAGCACTCTTTACATCCATTTGAAATAGCTTAAAATCTTTAAATGAGGCATATGCTAAGGTCATCCGTATGGCTTCGAGCCGTGCTACGGGTGCAAAGGTTTCTTCAAAATCGATTCCCTCGATTTGAGTGTAACCTTGGGCAACTAACCTAGCCTTGTTTCTAACTACATTACCCGATTCATCCAACTTGTTCTTAAAGATCCATTTAGTGCCAATAGTTGGTCTATCTTGGGGCCTAGGAACAAGGTGCCAAACTTGATTGCGCTCAAATTGATTGAGCTCCTCTTGCATTGCAAGCAACCAATATGAATCGGCCTCGGCCTCGAGGACATTTTTAGGTTCTATGTGTGAAATAAAAGCAAAATTACCACAAAAATCTTGAATCTTAGAGCGAGTGGTTACCCCTTTTGATACTTCACCTATGACGAGGTCCTTGGGATGATGAGGATTGAATCTCCAATCCTTTGGTAGTGGTTGAGAGGGCTCCTCTTCATTTGCTTGATGTTTATTTCCTTGAGCCTCTTCCACTTTGGCTTCACTTCCATCACCATCCTTTGGCTTGTCTCCCATGGTAGAAGCATCCTCCAAGGTCACTTTCTCCAAGCCTTCATCTAAAGCATCAATTTCTACACAATTCTTAACAAACTTGTTAGATTCCTCAAATTTAACATGAATAGATTCCTCAATAGTCAAAGTTGACCTATTGAAGACTCTATAAGCCTTACTAGTATTTGAGTAACCTACAAAAATAGCCTCATATGATCTAGCATCAAATTTTCCCAAATTAATATTTGTATTTAAAACAAAACATTTGCAACCAAACACTTTGAAATAAGAAACATTAGGTTTTCTAGAAAAATACATCTCATAAGAAGTCTTAGTAGTATTTTTACATAGGAAAACACGATTTGCAATGTAACATGAAGTATGAACGGCCTCGGCCCACAAATAATGTGGTAGACCATATTCATTTAACATTGTCCTAGCCATCTCTTGTAAAGTACGATTTTTCCGCTCAACTACTCCATTTTGTTGTGGAGTTCTAGGACAAGAAAGTTCATGTTTTATTCCATGTTCCTCACAAAAAGTGGTAAAGGGAAGGTTAATGAACTCACCTCCTCTATCACTTCTTATTTTAATTATTGAGGAGTCATTTTCCTTTTCAACTCTTTTCTTAAAGGCTTGAAAATGTGAAAAGGTTTGACTTTTGTGTTCGAGAAAATAAACCCAAGTAAAACGCGAAAAATCATCTACTAAAACATAAGCAAATCTACTCCCACTTAAACTTTTGGTTTGAGTAGGGCCAAATAAATCCATGTGGATTAGCTCTAATGGACGTGATGACATGATATCCTTAATTGATTTGAATGAGGACTTAGTTTGTTTCCCAAATTGACATGCGTCACAAACTCGGTCCTTTTCAAAGTTCAATGAAGGAATACCCTTCACCATTTCCTTAGAGTTAAGCCTAGAAATATGATCAAATGAAACGTGGCCTAATCTCCTATGCCACAACCAAGAGTCGTCATCGAGGGCTTTTAAACATGTTATATTACAAGACATATTTAACATATCAATCATATAAACATTGCTTTCACGAAAACCGGAAAATACACAAACATTGAAAGTTCTATCAATTACTTTACAAGCAACATTGTCAAAAACTACATCAAAACCTTTATCACAAAGTTGACTAACACTCAAGAGATTATGCTTGAGGCCATCAACTAAAACTACATTTTCAATTAAAGGAGAGGTGCCAAGTTTTACATTACCAATACCGATGATTTTACCCTTGGCGTCATCTCCGAAGGTGACGGTGCCACCTTCATGATATCTTGATAGGGTTGCAAAGTTGTTGATGTCCCAAGTCATGTGCCTTGAGCAACCGCTATCAAGATACCACAAACCTCTACGTCGTTGGGCTTTGGAAAGTACCTACATCATTTAAAATAATAGTTGATTTTGGTACCCAAACTTTCTTGGGTCCTTGAAAGTTAGTGTTACGAACCCAAACATTATGATGTGATGCACTTAGTCTATCATAACAAAAATTAGCTAAGTGTCCTTTCCGTCCACAATGTGAACATGAGTACACTTTTCTATACATGAATGCATGGTGTGTATGTGAAGTGTGAGCATGCTTTGGGGGTTTACCATGATGCATAGGTTGTGTAGCATGTACATGAGCATGAGCATGAGCATGATGAATATTTTTCTTAGGAGCTTGTTTCTTAGGAAACATATTCTCCATCTTCTTCTTATCAAATTCACTACACTTTTTCAAAACAACATCTAATGAGTCTAATCTTTCCTTAAGCATGGCAATCTCATTAGAGTCTACAAATGGGGTCTTTCCTTTACAAGCAATCTTATATTTTTCAAAATCATTTTTAGTGGAAACTAAAGAAGAATGTAAATCATTATTTTCTTTAGAAAGATTTACAATTTGAATATTAAGAGATTCATTATCCTTTTTCATTTTTAAATATTTCTTCTTTAAGAAATCATAATTACTAGAAAGTTCCATAAAAGCTTCTCCTAGCTCATCCATGGACAAGTCATCATCAAGAAGAGTTGAGGGGTTACCTTGCTTGTGCTCTCATTTGCCATGAAGCACATATTGGCGGTGTCGATCTCCTCCTCGGATTCACTTTCGTCATCCCATGTTGCTTTCATAGCTTTCTTCTTGTATGGCTTCTTGGATGAAGATGGCTTCACTTGGTCCGGACACTCCGCTACTATGTGTCCCGGCTTTTGGCAATTAAAGCAAATGATCTTCCTTTCTTCCTTGCCTCCTTGCCATCTCCTCCGTCCTTGGAACTTTGCCTTGTTGTACATCCTCCGGACGTTTTGACTAGAAGTGAGAGCTCCTCGTCATCTTCTTCTTCATCATCTTCGTCGGAGTAAGTAGCATGACTTTTGAAGGCAATGGTCTTCTTTTTGGTAGGTGCCATGTCCTCCCTTGCCTTTCTCTCCATTTCATGGGTCTTCAAGTTCCCAATGAGTCCAATGAGCTCAATCTCATCTTTATCATTGAGTTCCTTCAATGTTGTAGCTTTCACTTCCCATGATGGAGGAAGAGCCCGGATGATCTTTCTCACCCTTTGATCATTGTTGATTTCTTCACCTAGAGAAGCAAGACCATTAGTAATCTTTGTAAACTTAGTAACCATATCATCTATGGTTTCATTCTCTTGCATGCAAAAATTTTCATATTGGGACCGAAGAAGGTCTATCTTAGCCCTCTTCACTTGTGATGTCCCCTCATGTGTTACTAGCAAATGGGTCCAAATCTCATAGGCGGATTTGCAATGGATGACTCTAGCTATGTCATCATCATTGAGGGCTTGTAGGAGTGCATAATGAGCCCTAGCATTGGCATCAAACTCCTTGGTCTCAATTTCGGACCAAGTAGATTCATCACCGGGGGGTACACTAAATTGTTTAGTCACGGCCTTTGCAACTCGACTACCTAGAGATTGCAAGAAAACGGTCATCTTAACCTTCCATATGGGAAAGTTAAGTCCATCAAACTTAGGGGGTGTCTTAATACCATCGGCCATGTTTACTATGTGGAAATGAATGAAGTGATTAGCAAAATGAGGATCTCTCTAAGGTTGTTAAGCCAAATCCTAGAGTCCAAGCTCTGATACCAATTGAAATACACCTAGAGGGGGGGGTGAATAGGTGTAATTGCTAATCTAATGCTCTTTTTAAAATTTACTTAAGTGAGTGATGCAACGATCTCTCAAAACACGACTAAGAGCCGAATACCCCTTGCGAGGTTCTGAACTCCTTCCTCCCAATTCCCCTTAAATGGGTTAGAGGTGCGCAATGCAATCGTGTTGTATTGAGGTGTGATCGAACAATTCCAAGTATGAAATGCGATGATGAAATGTACACAAGTAATATAGCAAGAAAAGTAAACAAGTAAGGATTGCACAAATAAAATGTTAGTTCTCAAGCAATAAATTGAAAGCAAGTAAAGCAAGAGAGAATTAGACAAGATGACACAAAAGCAATCGCAAACAAAGTGATTTGTTTCGAGGTTCGAGCCCGTAGCTCTAGTCCCCGCCTTCACCTCCGTGAAGGGTTTCCACTATCCCCTTAGGATCCCGTACAAGTTAGGCCTCCAAAGACCTCAAGCCCGTAGCTTCACCTTACAAAGAAATTCCCCTTAGGAACTTGTCTCCACAAGAACAAAGGATTACAAATTTGTGATCTCAACTAGACCACAACACTCTTTCTCTTTTACAAACACTCTCACACTTTTACAACTTCACCTATAGAAAGAATATGAAATTTTTGGCACTATGAAGTGTGGTGAGAAAAGTTTCAGTTGTAGAGTGATATTAGAGATCAAACAACAACTGAAAAACCAATTTGAAAGAATGGAAATGAAAGCTTTAAACTATTTTTCTCTTTCTCTTGAAAACTATGAAAACTTGTATTTTTCTTGGTTAATAACTAAGGCCTATTTCCCACTATTTATAGGGAGAGAATAGGTTAAAAACTCTGATTTTTCCAGCTAATATCACCTGCAAAAGCACCCCAACAACCCTCTAAAAAGTCTGTTAAAACAGAAAATAAAACAGTTTTTCAGAACAGCCCAAAGAGGAAAGAGCCGTTGGAGGTGTTGCAGGCCTACCGGTCGACTGCCGGTCGACCGGGACCCTGCTGGCAAAAGAGCCGTTATGGCTCCGGTCGACTGCCGGTCGACCGATCTCAAGAAAGGAAACACAGTTTCCTTCTACCGGTCGACCGACCCAGTCGACCGGAAGGATACAGAGAGCAAACGTCTAATTTCGGTCGACCGGTCTGTTGGTCCGGTCGACCGACAGACATGCACAACTTGTGCATGTCCGGACACAGCAGCCGGTCGACTGGGCCGGTCGACCGGTCTGCCTGGAAAACAGTTTTTCTGGGCAGATTTTAAGATAGAAAATTTGTATAAAATCTTTAAAAATCTGAAGCTAAGTTTTATGCTGAAAATAGTTTATATACATGTATTTAAACAAGTTTTTGAAGATGTAAAGCTTTGGGTACATGTATGTATAAACTAAGGCATAAACCTAGAAATAAATATTTTGAAAACATAGAAACATACAAAACAAATGTGTGTGCAAATCCTAGAGCCAAATTTCACATATTCTATCTTTACAAAACTAAACTTACAAACTACAATGGTCTTCAAGACTTCAACTTGAGCTATCTTCTCTTGATCTTCAATATTGCAATTTGAGCCCAATTTGACTTGTCTTGAGTCCAATAGCTTGTATTTGAGTCCAAAAACTTTGTATATGAGTGAGAGTACTTCTAGTATGATAATAAACCTGAAACACACTTAAGCAACAAATAATATTAGTACAAATAACTAATATGTTTTGTAATCATCAAAATACACTAAACATGGGTTGATTGTAACCTTGGGCCAACAATTTAAACATATAGTGTATTAACTTTTAAACTGTTTTGGATAACTGAACAGTCACCTAGGAAGTATACACAATTTTTGGAAAAAGGTAGAAAATAAGTTTGGGAGATATTCACGTGGTTTGAGAGCTTAAACCCTTTGGAATTTCGGGATTAAAAATATATAAAGGGTCATCAGCAAAAGGATTACAAACATACTAAATTATTTTGATCAAACACGTTACTCTCACTGTTCGGTCAATAGACTCAAAAAAATATTTTCTCCACCGTCTTCACCGGAAAGAAGCCAATCATCTAATGATGATTGGATGTATAGTTCTGAACCGATGCCTCGCTACGGGTCAGAATCTGAGCTTGATACAGACGACCCGTTCTGGGACTTCATTGGTGAACCAAAACACAAACATGAAGAGGAAGAAAGCGAAGATGAGACTGTCGCTGAAGAGGAGGAAGAGACGAAAAGCGATACAGAAGACGAAAGCATGACTCTTGACGACGAATCTGATTACGATGGTGATGACGAGGATTAGAAGTTTAAAAAATTATATTTTGTTTTTTTAAATATATATAAATCAGTTTTCTAAGGTAAAATTGTGTGAATTACATTTTTTACTACTATGTCTTTGTTGAAATGCTGTACAATTGTTACAAACCTTCATTTTAAATATTTTACGCCAAACGAATATACTGCGACCATGGACGCAGTTAATAATTATATTACTTCACCTGTATAAATTTTAAAATGATAGTTTGCGACTTTGGTCGCAGTTGCAGGACGCAGATTTAATAAATAAACTGCGACCTTGGTCGCATTTGCTGGTCTTTAGTCTTAATCAACAACAACACTGCTACCTTGGTCGCAGTTGCTAACCGTAGTCTTAATAAAATACAAAGCGACCTTAGTCGCAGTTGCTGGTTTTTGGACTTAATAAAATACACTGCGACCTTGGTCGCAATCGCTGGTCTTTATTTTTAATCAACAACAACACTGCGGCCTTGGTCGCAGTTGCTGGCCGCAGTCTTAAAAAAATAATCTGCGACCTTGGTCGCAGCTGCTGGTCTTTAGTCTTAATCAACAACAACACTGCGACGAGGTGACACGTCACCGCAGAAGTTGCTTAGTCGCAGTCTTTGGTCGAAGTGTCGACCCTGGTCGCAGTTGTTTCTGTTTGCAATGTAGTCTTATGCGACCTTGGTCGCAGTGTCGTCTCTGGTCCAAGTTGTTTTGTTTGCAATGCATGACTGCGACCAACGTCGTAGTTTATTAAAAAACAAATATGATTTTTATTTATGTCCAGGCATTTATCTCCAGGCATGTGAAAATGATACAAAACGCTCTCTTATACAATAAGATTGAGTGTTACAATACAGCAGTACAAATAAGACTAAACATCAAAAGACGCTCTCCTATACAATATGATTGAGTGTTACAATACAGCAGTACAAAGAAGACTAAACATCAAAAAGAGCCCTTGTTGACTAAGAGCAGTGGTGTTATTGAGGTCTGGTGGCAGCAGAATCTCCGATTCCACCTGACCCTCCAAAGTGGCGGGATACGATCCTTCGTTTATGAACATCTCTTCCACCAGAAGGTTATCCAGTGAGCATGGAATTTCCTCGATGTCACTTCTGGGGTAAGAGAGGAGGTTTTTAGACCTCACAGGGTATGCTACCCACCACTATATCCACCACATCCCCCGCCGCCATACCCACTCTGACCATCCCTTGCCAGCAAGCTTGACTGGTGCATCAAGTCCGAGGAGATCTTGGAGAGGGTTAAGTCCTCGTCAGGGATCATGACTTCTTCCCTTGTGAACGACGAGGACCATGACTTCTTCCCTTGTGGACGATGAGGTCTATGACTTCTTCCCTTGTGGACGAACATCGATCAAGTTCGTCCATAGGGTCATCTTCATCCATGGAGGCAGGCCCCTGTTAGAGACTCTGAAGAAGGCGGAAATTCTCAGAGCAATTGCTCTTGAAAATAAAACAGTCTAATTATGGGCTGTTAAAGGGAGAAGGTGAGCCCTATTTATAGGCAGCCCATAATAACCATAATTAATGGTTCATTAATCAGAACCGTCGGCTTTAATGGTCTCCAACCGCAAGCGCCGGTTTGGCATTAAAAGACATTAGCGTCTAAACCCAATGAAGAGCCGACGCGTAGACAACGTAGACTTGACGTTTAAAGATCTCATAAAATCTTTATGACAGGCCGCGTCTCTCGGAGTGACTCCAAGTCGCGTCCCCTCAGCAAACTTTTCATTTTTCATTTAGATTCAAAAAATGACTTAATCAAAAACAACACTTAATAAAAACAACACTGCGACCTTGGTCGCTATGCATGTTAATATAAAGGAAACACTTACTTAACGTACTGCGACCTAAGTCACAGTCCATGTAATGCAACCCTAGATTGCAGTTGCTGGCCATCTTTATCAATAACAACACTGCGACCTTGGTCGCAATTAACCATGTACACTGCGACCAAAGTCTCTGACTAAGGTCGCAGTTTAAATGTACACAGCGACCAAAGTCTCTGACTAAGGTCGCAGTTTAAATTAAACTATAAAATAGAATTTTATCGCAGGCTGAAAAAATTGATCTGAAAAGATTTTATATTTTGAGAAAAAATTTTATCGCAGGCTAAAAAGTAGAAACTAGATCTTTCATAAAAGAGGTAAGGAAATAGGGCGAAAAGTAATTTATATACAATAACCTAAATCCTATAAAGAGCGGCAAAAAAGGGGGGAAAATAATAATAAACAATAAGAAAAGTTATCGAAAAGGGGGTATTTGGTAATTTAACTTCTTCCTAAAAGCGGGCCGCAAGTTAGTGGGGTGACAAAATTGAGCCACGTCACCGCAGGCTGAGAGAGTTCTCTCAGCCGCAGGCTGATATACATTTTTCTCATATATATATATATCCTCTAGTTTTATTTGGCTCTCTAGTCTACCCATGTGGCGAGCTTTTAATCGATGACTCCCAGACCAGATGGTCTTTAGGACACCAGATGAGAAAACATCCCTCAGGTTTAAGGACTCGAGTAAACAAAGCCACAAAATTAAAGGATTTATTTGTTTTGACCACCATTAGGCGTGACTAATCATACTTCCTAAGACACAATTAACCAGCTTAATTTGTGACCAAATTTTTATTATTTTTTTTATTTATAAAGGTATTTAAGTCTTTGTTTTAATACCTCAATATATCTCTAAGACAAAAAAAGTTAAGATTAAAATTATCTTTCTAATCTTTCTTCCTTAATTCTAAAAATTCAACAACACATTTTATTTTGATTCAAATTAAGAAATAATAATCAAGGCTTTCCTAATTTCTAAGATTAACCTAATTTTATTACAAATAAATCAAAACTTTCTCTTTTTTTTTCAAAAAGTTTGTTAAGAAAGGAAAAATCCTATATAAAAGAGAAGATTTAAGAATATCCTAAAAGAAGTGAAAAGAAAAGAAAATCTAAAAAAAAACTCTAAGTTTGTAGACCCTCCCTGACACTTATCTCATGTATTGTCTGTATATATGCATGAAAATACAGAGGGAAGGAGAATTCACCTTAAGGTGGTGGTTCCGGTGGAAGTCTGATTGGTGCACGAAATGCAACCCAATCAAGAAAATGTGGAGCTCGCAGGAACCAACTAGTGGCCTCTTTCCTGTTATAACCTAGTAATTGATTGTGAAAGTTTATAATTTTATTTAGTAAAGTATCCCCTTCTAACTTCCAACATGAAAAATAATCTCAGAATTATTTTGTTTTGCACCGTTTTTCGGCAATTGAGTGTGATTATGTAAGATAATTGATTTAGGCTCATAAGGAATAAGAACCAATACGGACTCAGGGATTTTCATAAGGTTCAGGAGTCAGAATTGGTTCAAAAGTTGGATCCAAATCAAAAAATTGAGGTTCACACACTTATCCCATCAACAGAATGTGATTTTGAAGGAATGGTGATTCAATCTCACGACGTACGGCACGAGATTCAATACTGACTCGAAAAAATGATTAAAATCGGGTAAAGATAACAGAATCAACATTAAGTCAAAAAGTGGAATTGTATTACTAAAATGAGAATTTGGGTCACATTCTTGTTCGAGTTCAATTTATTTGAAATTGAAACTTGTCAATTTGTCAATGGGACACTCAAAAGTATGGTATTGATGAAGTTCAATATGTTGATATTGAAAAATTAGTAATTCAATTTTATGA
The DNA here is from genome assembly GCA_038442645.1 of Agave tequilana. Lineage (NCBI taxonomy): Eukaryota > Viridiplantae > Streptophyta > Magnoliopsida > Asparagales > Asparagaceae > Agave > Agave tequilana. The sequence continues at coordinate 102,381 of JAVJIF010017048.1, forward strand.
TGTATGGTAACAAGATTCAATACTAACTCAGGAAAGTGAGTAAAATCAGATAAAGATATAGGAGACACTATTGAGTCAAAATTTAGAATTAAATTACCAAGTCGAGGTTCAAAATCACATTCATACTCAAGTTCAATTTCAAGAATGGGGTAACTTGCCAAAATGTCCATGTGGTTCTTAAAATTTTGATTTTGGTCAAGTTCAAATGGGTATGATGAAATTGAATATTGATATCCAAAACACCATGATTCTTGGGTTGGATCGATAGGATTAGAGATATCAGGATTGGTCAAAGGTTGATAAGTAAGTTTCCTCATTCCTAAAGCGTTGATCAATTCACTCATTTGTATTTCTAACCAAACGATGAACTGGGTAACAAAATTTTGTGTCTGAATTATATCTTTCATACTCTTTTCTAACTCTGTCGGTTCTTCTTGAAAAGGTGAGTAAGAAGGTTGGTTTGAAAACTTTGATGAAATTGTGAGTGTATTAGATGTTGAAATTATTGTTCGGACTCATGCAAGATATCCATACTCTTCTGCAAGTCAGAATTTTCTTCTTGGGGAGGTGGGACTTGAAGGGGTAAGTATGAATCTTAGAAATTTGGTGTAAATTGAGAGTCCAATATATTCTGAAATTGTCGCTCAGACTCACGTAAGGCTTCCATACTCTTTTCTAACTTAGATTTTTCTTTAGTTGGATGTTTTAAAATAAGAGTATATGAAGTTTGATGTGAGAAAGACTGTGAAGATTGTTAGTCGAGCAAGTTTAAATTTGTTGGGGGGAACTCAAGCATGACTTCTATACTCTTTTCTAAATCAGATTTTTCTTCAATTGGTGGTATTGGAAAAAGAGTATATGAATCAAAATGTGGGAATGAATTTTGTGGACAAGGTGGTTGAAAATTTGACTCTCAGGAGATGTATCCCCATCGACTCTGTGAAAAGTTGAAATTATTTTGAAAATTTTGGTTGTATAATTGGGGATATGGGTGATTTTGAGTTGGATAAATCTAATCAGGTGTACGTTGTTGGCTCATGTTATACAAAGCCGGGTTGGAGTTATCCGAGCCAAATGAGGCTCGGTGAAATATGAATTTATATTAGGATTGAAAAATTTATTATTGAAATCTATTTCACAAACAAACAAACAAAAAAAAGAAAAAAATCAAAACAAGCCTATATTAGGGTTGACCTAGATCTAGACGACTCCTAACTGATTGACTGTTCAGAAAAAGGCTATTGCAGTATCTGATCATGAGTTAATTAGCCAGATAGGAGCAAAATTCAGTGGGAGATATTTGTGTGTAAACGACAGGTCTTAATTATGTCAAACCACTGAATTTTTGAGGCTTAACCTCTTAATCCCTAATTTTTAGACACCGATTTGGCAAGAATCTGGTACTAATAACTTTCTCCCGAGGTCAATCTCTTAATGAGTCTGAGATGTCCCTAGGGCCAACGTCTATCAAGTTTTATTTAGGCTTGGGTTGTGTGAGGGGGGAGGTGGTTTTTGGGCTAAGGGAGGCTAATGACTTTCCCATCTTATCTTGTATTTGGTTATGCCCTTAAGTCCAATTTGTGCAAGTATGCAATATAGATAAGAATAACACACAAAGCGAGTAAATCACCTACGTGCTTTTCTTAGTCTATATGCAATGCAATATGTATACCTCACTCCAGCTCACAACAACAGAACAAAATACAGCATATTGATTGATAAGTGCCTGTGATGCAAATGTCTAAATCATTTTAACACGTCCAATTACCGATTTTATTATTTAATTATTGTAGTTAACAGGAAACCAAATCAAAAATATAACAACAAAAATACATCAAAATATGAACGTTGGAAGAACCCTGCAAAAACTGGAGCTCAGAAGTCCTGAAAAGCTTGTGTTTCCGCTGTTTTTTTTTTATTTTTGCGGCAAAATTTTTGAGTTAGGCTCCCAAATTTTGTGAGCAGGAAGTTACATGGAAGTATAGGCTAATACAGTTCTTAGATCCTGAAAATTTTGGCATATACACAGAAACAAAGAAGAAAATGTTAACAAAAATATGAGTTCAAACCGTTCAAATCCTCAGCAATGACACCATTTTGATGGTCAATGGGAAGCGTGCATGAAAGCGTGTATTTTGTAAAATTAGTGGAAGTGTTATGGCATTTTAGCTTCCTCGATACTTTCATTATAGCATATAAGCTATACGGGTCGAATCCATAGGGATGGGAGATGATAGAAGCATTAACGGTGTGTTTCATGTTAGTTGTTAAGAAAGAGAAAAAAACAAGAAGAAGGGAGAGAGGAAAATGATAGAAAAGGCGAAGTGAAAGAAATGAAGCGAAGAAAAAACAAGAAAGAGTAGAAAGCAAAGGTGAAAAACATGGTGAAATGATTTGAAAAATGTGATTAAAAATAAAATAGAAAAGGGAAGAAGCTTGCGGTGGAGAAATAAAAATAAGTGGAGAACGAAAAGGGCGATGAAAACATCGATAAGAAAATGATAAATTGATTTTGAAATCTGTTTTAAAACGAAAGTAAAATGGGAAGAAAACCCATGGCTACTAACTACTAATTACTCCACTAACTATGCTAACCTCTTAGTGATAGTTGCCTCACATGGATTCTTGGCCATCACTAATCCTTGGCTTCAAGAGACGTTACAAAGCATAGCCCATAAGATTGTTCTCCGCATCCAAACCAGATTAACAAGGTGAGCTACTATTTATCTTTCAAAACTGATTAGAGGCAAGCATGAAATAAAGTATGAAATATAAATTAGCTTGTTAGTAAGTGTAGTGGTCACTTTTGACCCTCTCGAGATTATGACACATGTCTATTCAACTTCTGACGGATGTGCGATGCATGGCTACCGCCAGAACATTTAACCTAATATCTTCATCTTGTTCGAATTTTGAACAGGTCGAGTAACTAATAGAAGAATCAGATCTGACTACAGAAATCTCTATCCCTAAGTCCAATCATAATTCAAACGAGGTAATTACCTCTCAGGAGCAGCTCATTCTTATCTACAGCCGAGCGCAAACCACAAGATAGAGATGGACACTCTCCTATATCGATTCAAGCCAGGATGTTTAGCTCAACCCTTATCAAGATAACGGATTTAGGTATTCAAACTGAGCAGGACTTCCTAACCTTATTTATTTGACACAACTTGTATAAATAGGATATCCCTTCTAACGAAAAGGGGGACGTTCACCCGAATTCAGAGAACATAATTGTAATTATTATTGACATAGTGGAAGTTCTATCTCTCCATAGTTTTTTCCTTTAGGGTTTTTCACGTATTTTATTGTGTTTGTGAATGACATTTTCTGTGATTTGGCCTTATCCACTTACCTGTTTTAATGCATGGACCGATTCCTTAGGAATTACCTACTGCATTTGGTGTTTTAGTTAAGAGCTTTGACTCCACACTCGAGACCTTTCTGTCAAAATATCCTACTTCTTCCTCTGAAACTATCCTGCTTGACCGACATGGCTCTGTCAAGGAAGAGTGTCAACCAGACTACGGGCGACCCCGTCGTTTCGAAGAGAAAGGGGAAAGGGATAGAAGAGGTTGAGACCAAGGACCGTCGGCCCACCCTACCAGACGTCCATATCTCCGACGCAGAGGACTCTCATCCTAAACTACGTTGCCACTCAGGATGCAGACCGCCAAATTTGAGCCTCCGCTCAACGGCAACCAACTCCTCCAGATACTTTCCTCCATGCGGAAGTAAATGGAGAATCAACAGATGGAGATGATCATCTCTATGATGTCGCTGCCTGCGAAAAGAAGGCAGTAACCCGTGTCCAGACACGGCTACTCAAACAGATGGAGCACAATGGGGGTCACGATCTTCTCCCACTACGAGAAGAATCCCGCGAACCCCCATTCGCCAACGCACACACAAGGTTCTGCTCACTCCACCGGAAACTTGAGGCGCATCCGATCAGAGACCTACGAAGATGAAGAGGACTCCGTGGGCACTCGATATTCTCGAACCCCAAAGTTCCCTCGCATTGAGGACATAGCAGATCTAGTCCAGGAATGACTCAATCAAGCGAGTCAACAACTTCCAAAATGGATGGAGTACAGCGGGTTGAGACCCAGCTACTCTTCATTATCAAAGGAGATCACCATGCTTCGCTTCCCAAAGAAGTTTGTGATGTCATCCTTTGATCACTACTCGGGAACCTTCGACCCACTCCTTCATCTCCACCAGTACCAGGACAAGGTAGCGGTCTGCGCCCACAACGACCTCCTTCTCTGCCGAGCATTCCCATCCAGCCTCAAGGGGGTCATCTACTAGTAATTTTATTTGTTCTCGAGGAATTTACTCTGAAATTTCTATGAAGTAATGGATGCGTTTCACAACTAGTTTGCTTCTCGGAGAGAATTCCAGAGAAACAACAACTACATCCTCATAGTCAAGATGAAACCTAGGGAGAGCCTGAAGAACTATGTAAATTATTTCCAGAGTCAAATGGCCGTGGTATACAACTACAACAAGAACGTAGCCGTCGCCTTCATCAGCGGGCTACAAACATCTGGTGAAGAATGACATCACCAGGATGAGGGATATCCTCGTTCGGGCTCAGAAGTACATCCAGATGGAAGAAGCGACTCGGACTATGTCCAGCCGCACCCGAGATAGGGCCCTGATCTCGAGAAGCCGAAGCCACAATTCCCCCCTGAGGAAGAATCTGAGCCAAAACTCCTCTACCGTCCGTCGGCCATCAAGGCGCGCTGCCGAATCCAGTAAGGAGAATGAAGCGGAGCACAACCATCTCCCTTTCCAACTACCAATCAATCAGATCATCAATGCCATCAAAGACCAATCTTGGGTCAGGTGTCCGGCCAGACCCCTCCCACCTAACCTAAGAGGGCCTCAATCTAGCGATTATTGTCCCTTCCACAAAGGGAGGGGCCACCTCACGGTGGACTGCCGGACTCTACGATGGCACCTGCAAGACATGGTCAACGAGAAATACCTCTGAGAGTTCATTCTCAACCCCAGATTACCTTCAAAGGTTAAGGTACAGAGGCAGCCCAAGGCACCAATCGAACACCCTAGCAGTACTCTCATCCAGTACCGAGAAAGTGAACGCCATCTTCGAAAACTCCCTGATAGAAGGTATCCAACAAAGAGAAGACTCTCTACACCAATGAAGCCTGGAGGGACAGTCACCTAGCAACAATGACTCGCCCTCCTACATCTCCCAGTGGGCCAGTCTTTTTCTCAGAAGAAGATTCGTACGCTGTGCACTCCCTTACAACAACGCCTTAGTAGTAACAGCGCATATCAGATGCTGTAAAGTGTCAAAAATCTTGGTAGATGGGGAGTAGCATCAACATCCTCTGCGACAATGCCCTATATCAGATGGACGATACTCTCGAGTTGGCCGAAAAATTGATCATACCCAAACCCAGTCACTTCTCTACAAATTCGACGGGAACGAGGCACATTCACCCGTATGGTTGAATTCCTAATGCTTACCAATCCATTCAATGTCGTCACGGAGTTCAGCGTCCTGGACGTTCCATCCCCCTACAATGCCATTCTCGGGAGGTCGTGGATCCACATAATGAGAGCGGTCCTGTCCACCCATCATCAGTTGTTGAAATACCCCACGCCATCCAGAATAGCCAATATAAGGGGCGACCAGGCGGTGGCCAAAACAGTTGCTACAGTAGCCCGAAAGAGATCGGGCTGGATGCAAAAATCATCCCAAGTAAACTCTAGCGAAGACTCCCCTGTGGATAAGAAGCAGAAGAGGATTGTCGATTAATAGCAATCAAAGTTCGGCAGGAGCCCAGACTCTGACTCACCCACCGAGTCAGAAAATCCCTATAGTAGGACCGAGGAAAAGCCAGAATCGTTCGTGGTAGACCCTCACCACCCCGAACGAACCCTTCGAATTGGCTCAGACCTGCACCTACAGGAGAAAGTATTGTCCAAATGATTCGTATCGAAGAACACAGACGTCTTTACATGGTCTCCCACCGACATACCAGGAATCAACCCCGAAGGCATCTGTCACAAGCTCTCCATACAGGAAGATGCTATGCTAGTAAAGTAGAAGCCAGGAGAATGAACGAAGAAAGGAGTCGCACCGTCAGCAACGAAGTTGATTGACTTCTCCAGGCTAGCTTCATTGGAGTAACATTCTACCCCGAAAGGCTCTTTAATCCTATCCTCATGAAGAAAAAGAACGAGAAGTAGAGAGTCTGCATCGACTTTACGAATCTCAATGAAACATGTCCAAAGGATAGTTATCTCCTCCCGAGGACCGATCAACTAGTAGAAGCTACGGCTGGGCACGATGGATGCCTATTCTGGCTATAATCAGATCAAAATGCACCCATCAGATGAAGATAAGATAACCTTCATTATGGGTTGGGGAATTTACTGCTACAAGGTAATGCCCTTCAGACACAAAAATGCAGGGACCACCTTCCAGCAGATGGTAAACAAGATTTTCAAGGACCTTATCGGGAACACCATGGAGGTGTACGTGGATGGTATGTTGGTAAAAAGTATGCAGCGTACAAATCATCTCCAACATTTAAACAAAGCCTTCGATCTCCTTAGGCAATACGAGGTGAAGCTTAATCCCGAGAAGTGCACATTCAGAGTAGGCTCCGAGAAATTGCTAGGATATCTGGTCATCCGATGAGGCATTGAGGTTGATCCCAATCAGATATCAGCAATTCTGAATATGAGGTCATCTGCCTGCATGAAGGAGGTCTAGATACTGAATGGATGTCTTACTACTGCCTTCAATGGTTCATCAACCGATCCACTGACAAATGCAAGTCATTCTTCCTAACCTTGAAGAAAAATGGAGCAGACTTCTGCTGGAATAAGGAATGTCAAACAGCTTTGCAAGAGCTGAGGAGATACTTGATCTCACCCCTTTGCTATCGAAACCTTCCCTGGAGAGACGTTGTATCTTTACCTTGCTGTTTCAGAGTCAACAATGAGCAAAACCTTGGTTCGAGAAGAGGAAGGCATCCAGAAGCCGATGTACTACATCAGTCATGCCATGAACGACTCTCATACCAGATACCAAAGGCTGGAGAAGTTAGTGTTGGCTCTCTTCATCATCTCGAGGAAGCTCAAACACTACTTCCAAACCTTCCTGATCACAATCCTCATTGAGCACTCCTTGAGGATCATCGTGGTGATGGGAAGGATATTAAAATAGGCCTCAAAGCTCAGGTCTTATGGGCTCAAATACGGTCAAGGACATCAATCAGGTACTGGCCAATTTCATCGCTGACTTCACCCATGGAACCAAAGAGTACGCCGACCCACTCGAAGGATGTGTCCTGTGTAAATCACCTAGAGGGAGGGTGAATAGGTGATAAGTTAATCAAATGCAAAACTAATACAGAATTAAAACTATTTATACAAACTAAAATTATAAACTTACACACAACATATAACCAAAGAGTGTAGTCGAATTCCTGATGAAGGGCTCTGCACTATCTTCTTAAGATTCCTCTAGATTAAGAGTTGAGGTGCCACTATGGCTCTCTTGGTTGAATACAAGTGTGAGCAAACAATTCAAAGCATATATCTATTAAGCACAAGGAATATCAAGAAAGTAATAGATAAAAACAATAATAGCATGAAAGATAAAAGCACTAGTATGAGAGAGATAAGCAATTGCAAACACGGGAGAATTATTTCGAGGTTCGAGTACACTTTGCTCTACGTCCTCGCCTTCAACACTATGAAGGATTTCCACTATAATCGATCCCGCAAAATCACTCGGTGCCACAACACCTACAACGAACTCCCTCAAGAACTCTTGGACCCGCAAGTCCCTCACTCGTTCCCGCAAGAACAACACACGCAAGCACATTTGCTTGTCGAGGCCACACCTCTACAATTATGAATCAAAGGGGGTGAAACACTTGTGATCACTTCTCTTGATCACAAAGATAACTCTCAACAAATGATCCCTAGAGGATAAGTATAGCAATGTAAAGCTCATGTTTGTGTGAGAAAACAAGATAGATGTAGAGGTAAAAAATCCTCAAGAAAACACTTTTGAAGACACAAGAGATTCACTCTTGAACACTCTCTTTTGGATATGGAAATGAAGCTCTAAAACTTTCTTATAAACTTTGTAGAAAAGCTCTAGAAAATAGCCTAAAAATCTTATCCAAAAATCTAGCCAACAGTCCTATTTATAGAGGCATCAGAAAACTAGCCGTTTTAGGCTGATTGGCCTGTCAGTCGACCGACTGGTCGACCGGCAACAGTCATATTTATGACCGTTGGGGTCGACAGTCGACCGCACCCAAGTCTTGACCTGTCGGTCCACCTGTCGGTCGACCTGTCGGTCGACCGAGGCCCGAACCAGAGAGCAGCGCTATCTTGGTTGGTCAATCGCTCGATCGACCGGGGCCAGATCCAAAGAGCTCTTTGGATCAGTTGACTGGCCGGTCGACCGGCCCTCAAGCCAGGCTTGTGCACATTGCCTGTGCACATCGGTCGACCACTCAGTCGACTGACTTCTGGCTCGGTCGACAGGCAGTCGACTGCCAGAAGCCCAGGTTTGGGTTTTGTATGGATGAAAACTTCGTCTTTTGAAACCCTATAAATTCTAATAAAATACCATAAAATCCACAAAAATAAGTTCTTATCAATATTTTGAAATACAAATATGTGTGATTAAAAATCAACACGTATTTCAAACAATTTGAACTATTTTTACGATATAGAAATTTAGCTTTAAACAAAAATCGGTATTTTTCAAATCAAAACTTTTAAATGAAAAATCTATTTTTCCAAAACTTGTTCAAATACAAAAATAAGATATTAAAACACTATTGAAGCATAGTGTGTATGGATATGATCCAATACACATATAAGATAAAATATCTATGTTTTTGACAATAAGTTCTAAACAAAGTTTTGATAAATACAAAACTTAAAAACATGAACTAGAAACATCAAATTAAGTTTTTCTAAACATTTGAACCAACAATATATATGGATGAAATCTAAGATACATATAAAACATGTAAACTTGTTTTGATGAACTCTATTCATGAAACATAAAGATATCTTCTTTGAAGCTCAAAATCAAAACTGAAACTAAAAACTTTTTCTTATGAAAATGCTATAGAAATTTTGTGTGTGTGTATATATAAGCTTGAGCAATTCACAACTAATCTATCTTTTACATTTTATCTGAAAATAAAATCTTAACACTTACAAATACTTGACTCAAGTCTTCTTGAAACTCTTCTCTTGAACATCTTCTTCTCCATTTCGACTTGGTCTAAATTTGATCCATGAGCTAAACTCCTCTTTGAGTACTTGATGCGATTTTTATGCACGAGCTCTTAAATCAACACGTGCTAGCTTCAAAATTTGACTTCGAATCTTTTGTTGAACCTAAACACCGACTAAGATCTTAATCAAATATCTGAAACTTAATAAATACAAGATCATTAGTACTATAACTACATGAGCTAATCATTATCAAAACTAGAGTGATGGGCCTTTGGTCCAACAATCGCCCCTTTTGATGATGATAAAACTCATGGAGTTATATATGCATGGAACCTTCATAGATACTCCCCCTTAACTCATGCATAGCAAAAACATAAATATATTCAATGAAAGCACTTAAACTAAATACAAATATATATGTATAAACTATATATGCATAAATAACAAATATTAAACATGCATATATAAACTCTCTAAATTCTCCTACTCCTTTTTGTTAATTCATCAACAAAGGGGTGAAGATACACAAACAATATAAAGGTATATGTGATATACATTCATGAAGAGGAGAGTGTTGACACTTAAAAAAGACAAGATTCTTACTGGCCCGAACAATGTCTAAACTTGTTGACATTTACAAAAGACAAGTGACAGACAAGCTGACGACCAGTTTTCACCCATCTCCGAGGGACAAGGAAGCAACTTGGACTCCACTGATCCAGCAAGCAGACAGTGAGCCCAGATTGTCTCTAAACAGACCTCAGCAGGTCTAAGATGCTAGCACTTAGCATCACATGAGCCCAAAGGGATAGCCTTGCCTGAGAGGCTAGGATCACCCGACTTCGCCTTGAAGCCATTCAAAGCCTCGCCAGGAAGCTAACTCATAGCTTCGCCAGAGGAAGTCAGCTCCGCCCTGAAGCCATACACAACTGCGCAGAAAGGGTATATGGTAGCCTCGCCACAGGCGACTTCTAGCTCCGCCGAAGAGCTTCCTTCTGACTTCGCTAGATACTGCCTCCAGCTCCGCTGTGAGTTCAAAGCGGGCAGCGCCGCTGCTGGTCTGCTATGGTCAACCTTTGACCAATCAAATCTCCAGATGAGATCAGATCTAATCAAGTCAAATCTGAGATCAAATTTGGCAGTTGATTGTCACAATCTCTTGACTCTTCTAAAACGAGTAAGAAGATCAGGGAAATCCTCCAACGATATGGAAAGGATCAAAACAGATCAAGAGAATCACCGACTTGCCATTTCTAGCTTCGCAGAAGCTGATCCTAGCCTCGCAGCAAGGCTACTTTCCAGATTTTAAACAGATTTGATTCAATCTGTTTCCATATTTTCAAGGGACAATTATACCCCTGCTCTCCCTATAAATAACCCACCAGGGGCACAAGGAGAGGAGAGCTCCAGAAGTAGAAGACCACGCACATGCGCAAGGACGACTTCTGAAAAAGAGAGAGAGGACTCCACAAGCAGAGACTTCTTCACGACGCACCGTGCACAAGAATTCAGAGACTTTTAGAGAATTACTTCTCTATTCAGGGTGCTGATACTAACCTTCTTCTCAAGGAATCTCCGGAACCAGGCGAGAAGGAATTCCTAATTGAAGGCGATTTTGAGAAGTAGCAAGAGGGTTCTACTAACCTTCTGTTCTCTGATTCCCCGAACCAGGCGAGAAGGGAATCTCATCGCTCACATCGTCAAAGGGACAAAGTGGTCGTGTGCTGACCAGACTCCTATCGGCACACTTCTCCAGAATCTCTGAGGAGATCTACTTGTAATCTTTTAGAATACTTGTAATTTAGCTCCTCAACCCTTTTTATTGTAAGTTTTCCCCTTTGCAAATCAATGAAAAACAAGATGGCGACTCCGCTGGGGATTGTATTCTCCACTGCCGAGAATCAAGTATCGCAATGCGGCGAACAGACCTTCGGGTCTAACTTTGAAATCAGAAAAGCCGGTACAGCCAGAGCCCCTCTGGCTAAATCTTCAAAAAAAGTCTCTGCGGAGACAGAAAAGGTTCTCTGCGAACCTACTGCGGTTCTCTGGCGCAACAAGGAAGCACGCCCGCAGCCCAAGTCCTGCACTCGCGAGAACCTGGTCATTCAATTCGACCAAGGAAGATTTGAAGAAGTCCTCTCCAGGGGTGGCCTAATGCTTCGAGCACGGAAGCATAGGAAGGTCTCCACGACCAAGGTTTCAGAACAGAAACCTGAAGCAGAATTCTGCCAACACCCTTCAGCCTTGCGTGTCGCTGATCAGGTTCCATGCGAACCTAGGTATCCTCTGCCAAAGAGGATGTGGAGGCCTAAACGGAAGTCTCTGGCCGAAGCCTCAGGCGTAGCTACGCCAAAACCGCGCCTCTCTCACGAAGAAAAAGGCAAGATGCCTGTCTGCTCCAACAATGCTGCTAATCGCGAAGTCACGACGGTAATCATACCGTCGCCCAATTCAAAAGCAGCAACGCCTTGCGCCGGCCTCGTTCTCATAAGCGAGCTACTGTACCACAGCGTACGCGCAAGGTTCATGGCCGCGAAGCTACAGCCAAAATACTTCGAAGGCTAATCACCTTCTCAGCAGCATAGCGGGTAAAGCACCACAGCGTGCTCCGCTCTCCAGTTCGTCAGGTGCTAAGCTCGCGCTTTGTGGCGAAGCTAGAACTGAAGCACTATTTAGTGCTAATCCCTTCTGTAGGGATAAAAGGAGCAGGACATCATCCTATATACGATCTAAAAGAGCCTCTGCGCTGGATCGTTTAGGCCCGAGCGGGTCTGATTTGCGGGAATTGCCAACAAATAAACAAACTTCTTCCTCCTGTTGTCAACAAGTGGGATGTCAGCTGGTGACAGTCCACTCAGTCCACTACCGGCTGGGACCAATCTTTGCCACTTCTCCAGGCCGACGATCAGTTTTTGATCGGTTATCGGTACATGCCCCGGTGAAGCCGACGATCAGTTTTTGATCGGTTATCGGTACATGCCCCGGTGAAACATCATAAAAGGAGCATCTCATGAGATCCACCCTCTGCATCCGTCAACATGACTGGAAGAGGACGAGAGTTACGCAGGGGAAGACAAACATCTGACGACACCCCTACAGCTCCCCAGATCCAGATTACAGCCCAGGCTTAGGCGAAGTCTTGGTGCATGAAGAGGGTGTTTTTCGGAACACCAGATCTAGGGTGGCAATACCCTACAGTTATGAACAGCCTTCCTCTTCGATGGCCCTAGCCTCGCTGGAGCCCAGGAGATCACTCCAACCATCGGATGAAGAAGATGAAGACAGTAGGTACGCCTCTTCGGCAACAGTTAGCTCAGTGCGAACAGACAGAGCATCAGTCAACATGGCTGATAATGTTAACGACGACCTCCGTCGGCGTTTGGAAGCTCAAGAGCAAACTTCCAAGACCCAGGAAGAAGCTCTGGACAACATTCAACAGATGCTTGCTCAACTCCTCAATACCCAGAATAACAATGATACTGGGAGCAATCATGATGAGGAGGAGCATTTTAGCAATGATCAGCCTAAGACGGAGAAATCTAAGGAGGGTTCTTCTTTAGACGCTGAAGTCCTTAAGGGTCTCCAAGCTCAAATTGCATCCCTAGCTCAGAAGGATGAATTAAAGAAAGTAGGGGCAGTCCGTCCTTACCCATTGGAGTGGGATTCAGTGCCATAACCACCGAAGTTCAAACCACCAATGTTGCATACGTATGATGGTAAAAGTTCACCAAATCAGCACATTTACTATTTTCGGTCTCAGACTGGTAATGTTATAGGCAACGACGCCATCATGGTTAGGCTGTTCATTGGCACCTTAAAGGGGGTGGCATTTGACTGGTTCTGAAGTCTCCCTCCAGGCTCTGTCAATTCCTGGATCGACCTGGAAACCCGATTTCTCTCTCGTTTCCATGAGGACGATACCGAGGTAACCATGGACAAGCTCCTCTCCACCGTGTAGAAGAAGGGCGAATCTGTCTGTGACTACATTGAGCGGTTCAAAAACTTATCCTTGATGTGCCCAGCAGGGATGCCATTACCCATGCTCTTACAGACGTGCAGGCATAACTTCTTGGACTAGGTAGAAGTTCGCATGGGGGCTGTCAAAGCCCACACCTGGAAGGAATTGGTCGAACAAGCTGAGATAGCCGAAAAGTCGGCTAAAAAGTTCGAACCATCTACCCCCAAAGGCAAATAGGGTATGAACAATAAAGGACGTAGCGACATGGCGCAGTCTTCTCAAGCTAAAGGGAAGGAGACTATGTCCGTTGAATTGTCCGGGGACGTGCAGTCAAAAGCCAAGAAGAGCGGCTTCAATAATCAGGAGTCTAAGTTCCCTCCAAAACAGTACTCCTTCAGAGACGATCAGGTGGTCACGATATTCCATTTGCTTCACAAAGGGAATAAAATGAAGCTACCAGATGCTCGACGTCCTAATGAAATAGGACGCACAAATGATCCCAAATACTGTCTCTACCATAGGATGATTCACCATCCTACTGACAAGTGCTATGTTCTCAAGGACAGAATACAAGCCTTAATCGATGTCGGGGTTCTGACATTGAAGACATAACAGAAGAAAGTCACTGCCAATATGGTGACCCTCAAGTTCGGCAAAACCCAAAGGTCACAGTTCCTGACGGGACTTATCATCCAGTCCCTGCACCACGATTGGAAGTCAAGCATCCTCCAGCTAAAACTCAAGATAATGAGGGTCTTGTTCCCTTAACATTGGAGACAGGGGAAGTCATGTGGATACACCCAGACCTCGTCCAAGACGTGCAGTGGGATTCAAAGAGGCCCAAGTCAAAGGGCAAATCTTGTAATGTCATCTCCATCCTGCCAGACGACGACAATCTTACGTCAGCCTCCCTCAGTGATTCAGAAGGAGAAAAGCATGCTTGCACAACGCAGGCCGACATACCTCAGCCGACGGGCACTCGATCTGGAAAATCATACTTAAGGCAGTATGAGAAGTCTACTGACGAGATACAACAGCAAACAACGTCAGTACAAATACCAGCATCCGCTCCAGTTCCAACCAAGGGAAAGGAGAAGCCTAAGGAAGTCCGGTTCGACCATGCCCTGAAGAAACCTTCAGGCCCAGGGCTTGACATGCCCTTTCGTTTTGACATATTGGCTCAGCTGGCTAATATCCCAGCTCGTATTACAATACACGAGTTCCTTCGTCTCTCAAAAGAGACAAGAGAAGCACTTAGAGATGCGCTGGCTAATTCGGAATCATTCCTGACATGCATGCCAGAGGTCCCTAACGATGACGCTCAGTCTTCTTGCCCAGAATGTCATCATGTACAATCAAAGGTGCCCGCTATTACCTTCACAACGGAAGATATGCTTCTCAAAGATAACAAGAACGATCGACCTCTGTACTACACCGGATATATCAGTTCAACATGCATTGAAAGAATACAAGTCGATCCGGGGTCCGCACTCAGCATCATCCCCAAAAGGCTTCTCTACTTCCTCGGCATACCGCTGTATAGGTTGTCCGCAACCACCACTACAATATACGGTTTCAATGCCGGAAGTAGTCATCCACTTGGAAAAATTCGACTCCGTTGCCGAATCGAGAGACTAAAGTCAGAAGCGACATGCTATGTCATTGACGCTGACACGTCATATAACCTGCTGCTAGGACGACCATGGATCCATGCCAACTGGATCGTTCCCTCCACTCTGCATCAGTGCTTCAAATATGTCGAAGATGACACGACAGTACGAACTGTCTTTGCTGAAAAGCAACCATTCAAAGGGGTGAAAAATTACTTCAATGATGCTCTCCTGTATCAAGAGGCCGGTGAAACACCCAAAGAACCATTGCCAGATGATGATGAAAGTGGCAATGAGGTGGATTCAGAATCTGAAGCAGGCATGCCAGCCATTTTGATTGGTGAACCGATTATAGCATGTCTTAATAATCCCCAATGTAATACTCCTTCTGAAGATGAAGGTGAATGGGTAATTAATGATAATATTTCCTTCGATTATCCTGCGAGTGTCGGGCTGTTTGAATCCATTACGGGTAGCTCTCTGCACATGCCTTTGCATAAACCAAGTACGTCCAGTACACCCATGGAAGCTATAGAAGGGGCCACGCTAGTGATCCCTCCGTCCAAAGAAGGTCAGTTACCGATAATTTTCGGTAGAACCCAACCACGGGGACCCATAACCGCAGATTCAAGTTCGGACTCAGACACTCCACAATTCTTCCATTACGCGCGACCAGCGCGCCATATTATGAAGAAAATGGGATACGACCTAAAGCATGAAGAAGGCCTAAATTTCGGAAAAGGAAGGCGTAGCTTGCTGCGTAACTTTGTGCCAAAAGGGAAGCCTGCAAATTACTATGATAGTACACGCAGGTGGTTGGGATACGTTACACCCACATCGTCAGCAACGGTTCAAGCCAAAGACGATGAACCAATTCCATCACATTCAGCCTCATCCTCCGAGTGGGACTCAGATGTCAGTGTAGGAGGGATGTTCGAAAACCTCACTGTTAATATGACTTCAAGCAGTCAATTGGAGCCCGCAGAAGCTGTTGATGAGGAACCATGGGCTCAGCAATTAGATCTCCAATGGGAAAAGCGATTCGAACTGCGCGAGCCACCTACTGAAGACAAGGTGGTGCAAGTCAACTTGGGTAGTCAAGATCACCCTAAGCCCATCTTTATAAGTGAAAGCTTATCACTTACAGAAAAGGAAAAATTGATAATACTCGTAAAAGAGTATATAGACGTCTTCGCATGGAGCTACGAAGACATGCCCGGACTCGATCCACAAGTCGCCATGCACCGTCTGAACATCAAGCCCGACGCCAAGCCAGTCAAGCAGCAACAACGTCGATTTCACCCGAACATTATGGAGGCTATTGAGGCCGAAGTCCATAAGCTTATTGCATGTGGCTTCATTCGGGAGGAACAACATCCAGATTGGATTGCTAATATCGTTCCCGTCCTCAAGAAGAACGGGAAGATACGGATCTGCATCGACTACCGTGATCTCAATACGGCTTGTCCTAAGGACGAATTCTCACTGCCCATCACAGATGTCATGATTGACAAAACCTATGGATTCGAAAGAATGTCTTTCATGGACGGCTTTTCAGGGTACAATCAGATTAAAATGTACCCCAACGATGAGAAGCATACTTCGTTCCGAACACCCTTGGGGGTATACTGCTACACCGTGATGCCCTTCGGGCTAAAGAACGCCGGAGCAACCTATCAGCGGGCAATGAGTACAATCTTCCGCGACCATCTTCGAAAAATGGTGGAATGCTATGTCGACGACATTGCTGTCAAAAGCCGCAATAAGAACGAACATCTTCGCGACCTGAGAACGATGTTCGACATAATGCGGGCTCATCAACTGAAAATGAATCCGACAAAATCCTTCTTGGGAGTGTCAAGTGGCAAGTTCCTTGGGTTTATTGTTACATCAAAAGGAATTCACCTTGACCCAGACAAGGTCAAAGCTATTCAGAGCATGCATCCACCGAGGAACCTCAAAGAGCTTAGAGGCTTGCAAGGAAGATTGGCGTATATCAGAAGGTTCATCGCAAACCTTTCAGGCCGCTGTCAACCGTTCACCCGACTTATGAAAAAGGGTGCCTCCTTTGTATGGGATCAAGCCTGTCAGGAAGCTTATGAAGACATCAAGAGATACCTCACGAAGCCTCCAGTCTTAGTGGCCCCCACATCAGGGAAAACCATTCTTGCTTTACGTAAAAGCTATGGACCATTCTCTTGGTGCCCTCCTTGCTCAAAAGGACGACAATGGTCACGAACAAGCCATTTATTATCTGAGCAGGACTCTCATAGGAGCAGAATCTCGCTACAATCCTATCGAGAAAGAGTGTTTGGCTCTTGTCTTCGTTGTTCAGAAGACACGACATTATTTGGTTGGCCAAACCATACATGTCATCTCCAGGGTGAACCCATTACGTCTCCTTATGACAAAGCCAGGATCACTGAATTCAAGATTGGCTAAATGGGCACTTCTTTTGTCTCAATACGACATGATCTTTACCCCTCAGAAGGTGGTTAAAGGTCAGGCCCTTGCAGAGTTCTTGGCTGCTCATCCAGTTCCGGAACATTCAAAACTTCACGAGGATATTCCTGATGAAGTCTTCGACTCCAATGTAACCTCAGAGGAGGAAGTGTGGCAGATGTTCTTCGATGGGGCATCACGAATAGGCCCTAAAGGCAAGATTATTGCCGGAGTGGGGGTTGTGTTCATCTCCCCACAAAATCACGTCCTTCCTAGAGCATTCTCTCTGACGGAATCATGCTCCAACAATGTAGCAGAATATAATGCTCTACTCATTGGTCTTCAGCTTGCTTATGGAATGGGGGTACGCTACCTCGAAGCCTATGGTGATTCAAAACTGATTATCAATCAGGTTAAAGGCGAATATGAAGTTCGCCACGAAGACTTGGCACCTTATTATCACATGGCTATCGAATTGGCTAACCTATTTGAAGGTTTCTACATCAGACACGTGTTTCGATCTCAAAATACTAAGGCAGACGCTCTTGCTGCATTAGCAACAACACTAGCCTTGCCAGCCGACACGAGTATCACCTCACAATGGCGACTGGACACCTTGTTGTTTTCCATTATGTTTGCAAAGGGGGAAAACTTACAAAAAGGGTTGAGGAGCTAAATTACAAGTATTCTTAAAAAGATTACAAGTAGATCTCCTCAGAGATTCTGGAGAAGTGTGCCGATAGGAGTCTGGTCAGCGCGCGACCACTTTGTCCCTTTGACGATGCGAGCGATGAGATTCCCTTCTCGCCTGGTTCGGGGAATCAAAGAATAGAAGGTTGGTAGAACCCTCTTGCTGCTTCTCAAAATCGCCTTCAATAAGGAATTCCTTCTCGCCTGATTCCGGAGATTCCTTGAGAAGAAGGACGATGTTAGGGTATCAGCACCCTGGATAGAGAAAGCAATTCTCTAAAAGGTCTCTGAATTCGAGAGCACACGGTGCTTTTTGAAGAAGCCTCTGCTTGTGGAGTCCTCTAGTATATGTGCATAGTCTCTCTCTCTCGATTGATCGGTCCCCTCTCCTTGTACCCCTGGCAGGCTATTTATAGGGAGAGCAAGGGTATAATCGTCCCTTGAGGATATGGAAACAGATTGAATCAAATCTGTTTAAATCTGGAAAGTAGCCTTGCTGCGAGGCTAAGATAGCTTCTGCGGAGCTAGAATTGGCAGGTCGGTGATCCTCTTGATCTGTTTTGATCCTTTCCATATCGTTGGAAGATTTTCCCTGATCTTCTTACTCGTTTTAGAAGAGTCAAGAGATTGTGGCAATCAACTGCCAAATTGATCTCTGATTTGATCTTAATTGGATTTGATCTGATTGGATCCGACCTCATCCGGAGATCTGATTGGTCAAAGGTTGACCGTGACAGATTCATAGCAGCGCTGCCCGCATTGAGCTCGTGGCGGAGCTAGAGGCAATTCTTGGCGAAGTCCGAAAAAGAGGCTTTTTGGCGAAGCTGTCAGTTAGCTTCTTGGCGAGGCTTTGGAAGGCTTCGAGGCGAAGTCGAGTGATATTAGCCTCTCAAACGAGGCTATCCCTTTGGGCTCATGCGATGCTAAGTGCTAGCACCTTAGACCTGCTGAGGTCTGTTTAGAAACAATCCGGGTTCACTGTCTGCTTGCTGGATCAGTGGAGTCCAAGTTGCTTCCTTGTCCCTTGGAGATGGGTGAAAACTGGTCTTCAGCTCGTCTGTCACTTGTCTTTTGTAAATGTCAACAAGTTTAGACATTGTTCAGACCAATAAGAATCTTGTCTTTTTTAAGTGTCAATAAGACCCCCTTCAAAGTTTTTGAAAGTCTGCAATGGCTCAGACTTTGAAATACTTTGAACTGCTTTGATCGGTGGTGTGTGGAGTATGAACGTCGCCATGATGGTTGAGTTCAGCTTCGCTTTAAATCCTGCTTTGGGATGTAGATTCGTCGAGGAATCATGTAGACTCGTGTCTGGGTAGCTTCGCGTGCGAGTAGCCCCGCATCTGGGCTTCCGCAGATATGTTCGCTTGGGAGCGCATGTCACTTTCTCGAGATCAACTGCCGTGGGCTGGTTACGAGGAGGATTACTCCTTTCTTCGAGCTGATCGAGGGAGATATTCTCCGATTTGCACGTTTCCGAGGGAGGATATTCCCTTTCTTCAAGGCGCCATAAGTGCCTTATGAGGGAGACGTTTCTTCCTTCGCACGGTTCCAAGGGAAGCCGTCCCTGTTCTCAAGGCGCAATAAATGCCTTAAAGGCGCTCGTGCTTCCACGCTTGAGGCGGCAGCGCTCAGGCCACGGGGCCTATAAATAGGACACTTGAGGTCCTCTGAAGAGAAGTGTTTTGCCTCTCTTCTCTTCTCTTGGTTTGAAAGAGATACTCAGATCTCTGAACTAGTGGGAATGCCCACTCTGGTCATTATCCGGCCAAGGACCGGTAAGTCTTGATCGTTCAACGACTTCACCGATTTTAGGGAATTCACCTCCCTTGATTTAGCTTTGGCAGCTGCTTCAGGGATTAGCTTCCCTTGTTCTCTATTTAACTGATCTGCAGAGAAGGATTTTGACATAGCTTCCCAGTGAAGCTATCATTCTGACTTGATCACAGAAAGATCATTGCATGTTGAGTCCGCTGCGCAGGCAGAACTTGGGACTTGGTCTCTTCAATAGTTGAGCCAGTCTTGCCATATAGGCGGAGCTAAGACTGCATCCCACGGGGTCAGTCTGGCTAGCCATATAGGTGAGGCTTGGACTTGGCGTTTGTTGAGCCGGCCCATCAGTGCTGTGCAGGCGAGGCTTGTCCTCTGCTTTTACTGAAATTGGATTGCTTTGACCCAAAAGATTCTGATTTGTAGTCTTTCCTGTGCTTAACTGCTAATCTGTTCTGATTTTGCATTGCAGTGGGCTATGCTCGCCAATCTTGTGACTTGATGGAAGGAACCATAAAATTGCCTTATGCTTCCCCGGTTGAAGCTTTACTTTTAAGCAGGAGGAACAATTCGGGGCAGCGGGTGCGTGTCCCAAGGCTATTGGCAGCCTCTTATACGAGATGATTCGTTCTGAGGTGAGGCTGGTAGCCGCTTTATCGGAGATGATCCGTTTCGAGGTAGTGGGCGTCACCTGTGAGATCACTGGCATCATTGCCAACTTTCAACTTTGGTGGCCTCTAAGGGCGATCCACTTCGGGAAAGCGGGCCTCACACCCGTTAGATCACTGGTACCACTGCCGATTCCCATTATACGTGATCTATCGTGTTGGCGGCGATAGGTTTCTATTGCCAGGCTTCAACAAAATGGCCTGGCAAGACCTGCCATTTTTGTGGAGAATAATGACCGTGTCCTTGCGGCACCACTGATTACAGCCTTGTGCAGGAGGAAGGCCTCCTTCGTCCAGTCGGTTTGACTTAGAAGCGGATAAAACCACTTGTATGCTTTTTGCACAAATTACCCTGTCGAGCAACTGGGTGTGTTGTATGAAACACAACTTCGATGTAATATCAATGTACCCTTCTTTTTTTTAATCAATGAAAGTTCATCTTCTAATCATCTGATCTTCGCTTGCTTTCTTTGAAGGTTTGGCCATAGCGGGGCTAAACCGTATGCGGAGTTAAGGACATAGTCCTTTCTTTGAGTGATCTTCGCGAGACTGGCATGTCAGCGCCTTTTTAGAGGGCTAAGGTAAACCTTTCGGCGAAGTCCTTGAAGGATTGTGCGAAGCCCGCACTTTAACTTGTGGCGAAGTTAACCCTTAACGGAATCGAAGCAGCGCTTCTCGGGAAGGCGCTTTGGGCGGCGTTTCGAATTAATTCAAAACGGCGGCATACGCCCTTTTCGAGGCCTCGTTTCAGGCGCTGATTGGCCTATAAAAGCCCGATCAGGCTGAACAGGAAAAGATCTCCTTTTCAGAGAAATTTCTTGACTTTCCCTCTTCCTCTTCTTTCTTCATTCAGAGAACCTTGAGAACTCTTGCAACTCTTTAATGGCACCAAAAGACGAGCGGGAAAAGAAGTGGCGACTTCTGCAGCGGAGGGTCCTCCTCCTCCGGTCATCGAGCGACCAGTCACTGGTAAGGGATTTTCCTATCTGATTAGAGACTGTGGTCTCTCTCCTTTGGAGCCGACATTTGGCGATTAAGACGATTGAATATGATCCGTCCTCATTAGGGAACTTGTTTCCTTCAACCTCCCTATTTTCCTTGCACAGGGGAATTAAGAACCGAACAGTTCTTCCTTAGGCTTCCGTACGAAGCCATTACTCGGGCCGTCTCCATCCTGTTGAGGAACAGGATATAGGTCTGTTCCTTCAGTCATGGCCACGAAGGGTGACTTTTGACCATGATGCCCTCTTGGTGACGTTAGCCCTTAGGGCTATACCACTTCCTGCTTAAGCGAAGTTGGTACTTTGGACGCCTTCTGCAAAAATGCAGTTTTATCCGCTAGATCAAGCTTCATTGAAGCTATCGCCTTGCTGGCCTTGCTCGCTGAGCGAGGCTATGCCTTAGTGAATTTTTATGTCTTCGTATCCACTTGATTGTTGAACTAATAATAGTTCATTTCTGTCTTTGCAGTGCATTACGCTCCCGATCTCCTGAGCAGTCTGTTTGGGCTGACTAGTGGAGCAGATGGTAACCTCAGCCTGCAATTCCATGGACAGGCTTCTTTGTTCAGTGAGCGGAGCTCCCTTGTCCGGGATACACTCATCCAAGGCGGTCATCCGCAGACCACGCGGAGTATCTTGACCACGGCTCCTCTTGAGGATATTGACCGTCGGACTTACAGGAAGCCCGACTTTATGTTCGGGGATGCTGCATCTGATCCCGATCGCCAGTTGCAGGCAGGCGAAGGACAATGGATCTTTCAACTGGATGGTGAGAAGTTTTACCTTCCGTCGACTAAGCGGCACTTTCCTCTATCTTCCTTTGTGAATGTGACTCAGGCTCGGAAGATGGTGTGGGGCGTAAGCCGAAGCGTCGAATCTGTCCATGTTGGGAGATTGACCTTTCAGTCCGGCTATTCAAGGGCGGGTCCTCCCCTCAGCATAATAGGGCTATACCCTGGGAAGGTATCGTGGGAACTTCCAGTGGGAGAGAACCCGGCTGTGGCGCAGACCTTTGGCACTCAATTCTGCGCAGTTGACGGGAACTACCCTGCCACTGACTTCAGGGCTCCCGGTTGGGTCATCCTCCTAAGACATGGTGGGCGGACTTGACCAACTATATCCTCGCTCACTTCGAGGAGGACTTAGAGGAGCTGAATCTCTATGAGGCCGTCAGGGCGACCTGCTACGGCATTGAGATGAAGGTGGCATGCTTCTACGCCATCCTTGAGTTGTACTGCCCGGCTTCAGGGACCTTCTTCACCCCGGTTGGCGAGTTGGGCATGGCTTTGCATGAGATGTGAGAAATCTCTGCTCTGCCTTTCGGGTCTCTTCCATACGAAGAGTACTTTCCCTGTGAGGCGGAGTTGGCTATTCTGGAGAAACAGGAGCCTGCGCTGCTCGAGACTTATCGGGAGTTGATGTGCCACTTGCATATCTGTTCCAGCATCGACGGTGGTGGCAAGGGTAGCTCGAAGAGCTTAAAGAGCTGGGGAAGTTACCTGTTCCCAGACATGAAGAATGCTCCTGAAGCAGCTCATCGCGGAGTTGCTGATGGCGATATAGTTGAAAGGATGGAGATGTGTCTCCAAAGGGATATCGTCGTAACAGAAGACGCTGGTCCCTATGAGAAGGGTGATACTCTTCGGAGCTTTCACCATCAGGCCCGTCGGCCTATGTCTCGAAAGGCGCTGCTGGCCGGTTTCTTAACCGTCTGGTTAAAGAAGTGTGTTGTGCCTTCTTCCTCGGGTGACATCGTCCATCCGAATGTTCTGCTACCCGCCGTTCGCTTGGCCCATGGCCACCGTCTGGGTCTTCTCCCGGCCATGGTGTGCTGTATTCAAAGAGGCCTTCGCGCATTAACGGAGGCTTTCTGCAGGCCGCCAGCGACAAGACGTGGGAAGAGTGCTATCCTTCCTTGCGATGGACCCAATCCTAGGGTGGGTCTGTCGTACACCTACTTGATGGCGTGGTTCGCCCTACACTGCCCTACTTTGATTGGAGCTGGGGAAGACCCTCCGCAGGGTGTTCGAATGGCGCTTCTCCGCCGATTCGAAGGTTGTTCTTGGATGAAAACCTACGTGGCCGAGGCCCGTAAGTTAGTGCGTCGTCATGACGCTTATAGCCTGTTCTGATGTTTTCCTCGCATTCGGGGTGCAGGATACAACGAGGAATTCCGAGATGCGGAGTCAGGGCGGTCTCCCATGAGTCGAGGCGTTTTCGAGTGGCTGGTCAGCATCCGGCCCTCGCACTTGCTGTATAGGAGTGGGGATACCTGCTACCTGGAACCTTACGTCCTGAGTCGATTTGCCCGCCAATTCAGGTACGACCAGCTGTATGTGGGCAACCCCAATTCGGACCTGGCTTTCATGGGGAGTCTTATTGCTGGGGCCCGTGCATGGCGGTTCTTCACTGCGGATGGCACTGGGGCGTGGCTACGCACGCCGTTGCAGGATCCCGGCCTCTCGACGACCCTGTGCTTTTGCCAGTGGTACGCGGCTTCCAACTCCACACCTCCTAGATTTAACACCAACAGTTCGGGTGTGAAGTTAATCTCTCAGCGACTGAGGCGGAAAGCCTCTGATAAGAGAGAAGGCAAACGGGTTCGTGTCCCCGCTTGGAAGAATTCATCGCTGTGGATGACAGCGAGGCTTCTGATGCGGGGAGTCCTCGCTTCGAGATGGGGGCTGGAGCTGATACTCCTACGGCTGGCTCTGGTGTGGTGGGGACGTCTTCCCCACGACGTGCGGGAGGAGTGGAAGAAGAGGATTCTGACGTCCACTTCAAGAGAAAGCGGGCAGGTAGCGGATCTCGTAGGAAGTCATTGGCGAAGAAGCCCCGTCGCCAAGCTCCTACGATTGTCGTAGAGGGTTACCCCTCTACAGCGATTCCTCCTGCTGCCGCACTAGCAGCTGAACCGTCGGTCGCTGAACCGACTAGTGGTGAATTCGCTCCAGGTCTGGGTAAGGTTAACCTTGTTCATATAATACGCCTTTTTGTGCGTTCCCATTGACTTATCATCAATCCTTTTTGATTGTAGGAGCTGAGGCAGCTGGAGAACAAGAGGAACATTATGATCCCCTATTCACTTATGGGGCTGCAGCCGGTTCCCCTGCTCACTCGGAAGAGTCTGGGAGTGGCGCGGCTGATGTTGGTCCTTCAGGCGTTGGGACTTCTAAAAGAAGTCCTGAGGCGTCGAGCTCTATCGGGTGGTCTACAGGATATTCGGCAAGCGAAAGCGAGCCGGTTGTTCGTGCTGATTCAGGCAAAAATTTTCCGATGGAGCCCCTGGAGACCGGTGCGGCCGACGAGATGTTCGAGGCAACATCATCCTTTGGTATTGTCGTACCCTCTTGGCTTCTTCTATATGTAGTGTCCCGACTAACTACAGTCTTGTTACAGGTGTTCGGCCTCAAGATGCATCAGCTTCAAGGGAGCCGGTAGATCTTCCTGAGGGATCGAGGGGCGACACGAGCACTTCGGCCACGGCGGATGCTGCTGTGTTGGACGCACTGTATGGCGACCTTCCTTCTTATCAGCCTAAATTAGCTGAAAGACCAGGGGTTGAAGGGACGGCAGTCCCGGAGGTATCCTCACTCCCAAACACATCAACGAGTGAGGTGCGGACTGTTTTGCCGAGTGCGGCACTGAGGGTGATTGCAAACCCTACCTCTCCAACTCTGGTGGTTGAGCCTGCTGCTCAAGAGGTGGTTGCCAGTCCTACCTCCGCGGTGGCTGGCGTGCTGGTTTCGATGAGGACTCCGCCGAGATCGCCTTCGGCTAGCCCTGCTACTGTCAGTGTTCCCGCTGATTCTTCTGTGACGGCGTCGACCAGGTTGGTGGACTATTCTAAGGTTGCCTCCCTGCCCGAAATGGCTGAGGCTGAGAATGATTACATAGGCGACCTGGTCGATAGCTTTTATAAAAGCTTGGAGCGAACCATCGTCCTAGTTTTGAAGGGCTCGCCTGTACCATTCTCAAAGCTGAAGGTGGTCCTCTCCCGTGACGTTGAGAGTATTCGGGACTTTGAGGGTATCATCAGGCTGCTGCTTTAGAACTCCTGGTGGATGACCTTGAGAAGGCTGTAGAGGAGTGGCGCCATCTCTATCGCTCAGACCCGGTGTCCTTAGCTGACGAGCAGCTTGCTTGTCTTGTTGCCTGAAAGCACGAGGCCCGGCTTGCCGCTCAAGAGGCTGCTAAGGCCGTCTCTTCTGATTTGAAATCCTTGGAAACAAGGCAAGCGGAGGTTGGAAGTGCAATTGACGCTTCCACTAGTGCTCTTCTCGGCGCTGAGGATAAGATTGCGAAGGCTGAGGAAATGATCAGGAAAGCAAATCTCCTCTTATCCAAGGCCATACCGGTGCGTCTTGAGGAAACTGCGCGGCTCGAAGAGCTCAGAGCTCAGAGTGAGGAGTTTGCGCGGCAGGAGTTGTCACAGAGGGCAATTTTGGCGGAAGTTGAAGCTCGTTTGGCCCAGGCGGTGGACTTTGATGAGGCTGAGCTGAGGTTACAAGTGCTTGCCCAGGCTGCTGATGACAGGAAGACGAGGCTGAATGCCCTCGGAGAGCGGCTCAGATCGTACATTGTACGCTTGTAGGTCGTTGTATACGTGCCTCCATGTGTCCCCTATCTTTTGGAATTAATGGAAATTCTTTCTTTTGTTTTGGCTTCTGTCGAATCTCCAATCTTGTTCTTGCTTGAGGACGTAATCTTTGAGACGTGGCTATCCGTCGGTTCAGAGGTCGCAATGACATAACCGATTAAGACGTCAGCGATCTCGAGGTTAGCCCTTTGCGGGGCTGAAGGGGAGATGCTTGCCTTTTGTAAATGTCAGCAAGCATCGGTGAGTCCTGTCTTTTGTAAGTGTCAACAGGCTCAAAGTTGAGACTTAGCTGTCCGCTGGTTCAGAGGTCGCAATGACATAACCGATTAAGACGCTACTAAGCTCAATGGTAGATGAAACTTGGCTATCTGCCAGTTCAGAGGTCGTAATGACATAACTGGTTGAGAAGCCACCAAGCTTCAAAAATTGGTGAAACTTGGCTATCTGCCAGTTCAGAGGTCGCGATGACATAACTGGTTGAGAAGCCACCAAGCTTCAGAGAGGGTGATACTCGTCTTTTGTAAATGTCAACGAGTATCGAGACCTGTCTTTTGAAAATGTCAACAGGGCTCGGAATTGAGACTTAGCTGTCTGCTGGTTCAGAGGTCGCAATGACATAACCGGATGAGACGCCACCAAGCTTCAAAAATTGGTGATACTCGTCTTTTGTAAATGTCAACGAGTATCGAGACCTGTCATTTGTAAATGTCAACAGGGCTCGGATTGAGACTTAGCTGTCTGCTGGTTCAGAGGTCGCAATGACATAACCGGATGAGACGCCACCAAGCTCAAAAATTGGTTATACTCGTCTTTTGTAAATGTCAACGAGATCGAGACCTGTCTTTTGTAAATGTCAACAGGGCTCGGAATTGAGACTTAGCTGTCTGCTGGTTCAGAGGTCGCAATGACATAACTGGATGAGACGCCACCAAGCTCAAAAATTGGTGATACTCGTCTTTTGTAAATGTCAACGAGTATCGAGACCTGTCTTTGTAAATGTCAACAGGGCTCGGAATTGAGACTTAGCTGTCTGCTGGTTCAGAGGTCGCAATGACATAACCGGATGAGACGCCACCAAGCTCAAAAATTAGTGATACTCGTCTTTTGTAAATGTCAACGAGTATCGAGACCTGTCTTTTGTAAATGTCAACAGGGCTCGGAATTGAGACTTGTCTTTTGTAAATGTCAACAAGCTCGAAATTGAGACTTAGCTGTCTGCTGGTTCAGAGGTCGCAATGACATAACCGAATGAGACGCCACCAAGCTCAAGGTTGCAATGGAGTTTTGGGAAAAGTCTCGTTTTCACGGGGAGAAACGAGGGAATCACTGTCATAGGTTTAGTGTTAACGTAACAGCAAAATGTATTTGTGGTCTTACCATTCTATGGATGAGAATTGGTAAGTGACTTTGGAGGTCTCGTTTTCACGAGGAGAAATGAGGGGACTGCTGTCATAGGTTTAATGTTAACATAACAGCGGGATATATGTGGCCTTACCATCCTATTGATGAGAATTGGTAAGTGATTTTGGAGAGGGAATCAAATGGGAACTGGTCCCTTAGGATTTTTAGCAAATCCCCAGCTGTCAACGGGTTTGATATGCCTTTACCAACTACCGTTTGAATTGGGCTAGCCATGCTTTTCCCCTCAGCATGATGAGTTGTCGAGGACTTATGTTGGGCTTATAGGCAAACATTTTCCTCTATCCTTAATCGTTAAAGGATATTGGATTATTAGGTTAATGTCTGCATAACCTTGATTCCCCTTTAGGATAACCGGTGCGCGGCCAGGTTCCTGTTGGTTTTCGGCTGTATGACCTCACTTGGAGGAAGAGAAAGGCTCTCTTTGTGTGTGCTCCAGACACGGAGATCTTGATCAGAGGTGTAGTGTTAACTTGATCAAGAGAAGGATCCTTGATTAAGGATAATATTACTTTAAGAACTTGCCATTGATCGGCATCATGAGTAGGTCGCCCTCTGCAGTCGCGAGGCGGTATGCTCCGTTTGAATAGACTATTTCTATTACAAACGGTCCTTCCCATTTAGGCTGAAATTTGCCTTTGGTCTTGTGCGTCATAATCATCGGTCGTCTGACGGCTAAGACCAGGTCTCCTTTCTGGAAGACTCTCTGTTTGACCTTCTTATTGAAGGCTTTTGAGATTCGAGCTTGATATAGCTCAATATGTTGCTGCGCTTGGATCCGCTTCTCGTCCAGGGCTTCGAGCTCTTGAAGGCGCAATCGATCATTGTCTTCTAATGTGCACTTGGTGGTCAGAGCCACTCGCAATGACGGCATCTGGATTTCCAACGGGATGACTGCTTCGCACCCATATACCAGAGAAAAAGGCGTATTGCCTGTCGGTGTCCGAACCGTGGTTCGGTAGGCCCAAAGACATTCACCGAGCTTTTCGTCCCAATCTCGCTTATTCGAGGAGACGAATTTCTTGAGCAACTTGATGATTGTTTTGTTGAATGCTTCCGCCAAGCCATTGGCAGCAGGATTATAGGCAGTTGAAGCCACATTCTGAATTCGGTATTTATCGCAGAACCGATAGAATACTTGGCTTATGAATTGGGGACCGTTGTCGTGGATGATCCGCCTAGGGACACCAAATCGATGGATGACGTGGTGCTTGATAAAGTGAACCACATTGGAGGTTTTGACTTCAACCAGTGGTATAGCCTCCGCCCATTTTGAAAAGTAGTCGGTTATTGCTAGGATAAACCGGTGACCTTTTGTCGAAGAAGGGCTGATTGGCCCTACGACGTCTATTCCCCATGCTTCAAATGGCCATGAAGCAGCAGTCGGGTGGAGCAACTCCGAGGGCTGGTGTATGAAGTCTGCATGAATCTGACATGCTTTACACCTTCGTGCATATTGGATGGCGTCGGCTATCATAGTTGGCCAATAATATCCTAGCCTATGCAACCTGTCTTTAAGCTTTGGACCTGGCTGATGAGCTCCACAAGTGCCGTCGTGCGCTTCTTTAAGCGCTTCCTGTGCCTCTGAATGAGAAAGGCAACGGAGGAGGACACCGTCATATGAACGACGGTAAAGTGTCTTCAGAGTCGGATCGTAGTAGAAACGGAGAGACCTTCGTCTGATAGATGCCGCTTCTTTAGGATTGTCTGGAAGCAGACCGTGCAAAGCATAGTCGATGAGAGGAAAGCGCCAGTCTCTTGGTTCAAGATCCGTGGAGACATTATAGACTTATCGAGTACTTAGCATGTGCTTGAAGCATACAAGATGTCGAGTTGCGACTGTGAGGTGATACTCGGTGTCGGCTGGCAAGGCTAGCGTTGTTGCTAACGCAGCAAGAGCGTCCGCCTTGGTATTTTGAGATCGAGACACATGTCCGATGTAGAAACCTTCAAATAGGTTAGCCAACTCGATGGCTGTATGGTAATAGGGCACCAAGTCCTCATGGCGGACTTCGTATTCGCCTTTAACCTGATTGATGATCAGTTTTGAATCGCCATAAGCTTCGAGGTAGCGTACCCCCATTCCATGGGCGAGCTGAAGACCAATGAGCAGAGCATTATATTCTGCTACATTGTTGGAGCACGATTCTGTCAGAGAAAATGCTCTGGGCAGGACATGATTCTGTGGGGAGATAAACACAACCCCACTCCGGCAATAATCTTGCCTTTAGGGCCCATTCGCGATGCTCCATCAAAGAACATCTGCCATACTTCCTCTTCTGAGGTTGCATTAGACTCGAAGACCTCATCAGGGATGTCTTCGTGAAGTTTTGAATGCTCCGGAACTGGATGAGCAGCCAAGAACTCTGCAAGGGCCTGGCCTTTAACCGCCTTCTGAGGCGTGAAGATCATGTCGTATTGAGACAATAAAAGTACCCACTTAGCCAATCTTGAATTCAATGATCCTGGCTTCGTCATAAGAAGACGCAATGGATTTACTCTGGAGATGACATGTATGGTCTGGCCGACCAAATAATGTCGTGTCTTCTGGACAGCGAAGACGAGAGCTAAACACTCTTTCTCGATAGGGTTGTAGCGAGATTCCGCTCCTATGAGAGTTCTGCTCAGATAATAAATGGCCTGCTCGTGGCCATTGTCGTCCTTTTGAGCGAGGAGGGCACCGAGGGAGTAGTCCATAGCCTTTACATAAAGCAGGAATGGCTTCCCTGATGTAGGGGCCACTAAGACTGGAGGCTTTGTGAGGTACCTCTTGATGTCTTCATAAGCTTCCTGACAAGCTTGATCCCATACGAAGGAAGTACCCTTTTTTCATGAGCCGGGTGAACGGCTGACAGCGGCCTGAGAGATTTGCGATGAATCTTCTGATATAGGCCAGCCTGCCTTGCAAGCCTCTGAGCTCTTTGAGGTTCCTTGGCGGAGGCATACTCTGAATAGCTTTGACCTTGTCTGGGTCAAGATGAATTCCTTTTGATGTGACAATAAACCAAGGAATTTGCCGCTTGACACTCCCAAGAAGGATTTTGTCGAGTTCATTTTCAGTTGATGAGCCCGCATTATGTCGAACATCGTTCTCAGGTCGCGAAGATATTCACTCTTGTTGCGGCTTTTGACGGCGATGTCGTCAACATAGCACTCCACCGTTTTTCGGAGATGATCGTGAAAGATCATACTCATTGCCCGCTGATAGGTTGCTCCGGCGTTCTTCAGTCCGAAGGGCATTACAGTGTAGCAGTATACCCCCAATGGTGTTCGGAACGAAGTATGCTTCTCATCGTCGGGATACATCTTAATCTGGTTGTACCCTGAAAAATCGTCCATGAAAGACATCCTTTCGAACCCGCATGTGTTGTCAATCATGACATCGGTGATGGGCAGCGGAAATTCATCCTTGGGACAGGCCGTATTGAGATCACGGTAGTCGATGCAGATCCGTATTTTCCCGTTCTTCTTGAGGACGGGGACTATATTAGCCACCCAATCTGGATGTTGCTCCTCCCGGACGAAGCCACATGCAATGAGCTTGTGAACTTCGGCTTCAATAGCTTCCATAATGTTCGGGCGAAACCGACGTTGTTGCTGCTTGACTGGCTTGACGTCAGGCTTGATGTTTAGGCGGTGCATAGCGACCTGTGGATCAAGTCCGGGCATGTCTTCGTAGCTCCATGCGAAGACGTCTATATACTCTCTTACGAGTATTATCAATTCTTCCCTTTCTGTAAGTGATAGGCTTTCACTTATAAAGATGGGCTTAGGGTGGTCTTGACTACCCAAGTTGACCTGCATCACCTTATCTTCAGTAGGGGCTCGCGCAGTTCGAATCGTTTTTTCCATTGAAGGTCTAATTGCTGGGCCCATGGTTCCTCATCAGTGGCTTCTGCGGGCTCCAATTGACTGCTTGAGGTCATATTAGCAGTGAGGTCCTTGAACATTCCTCCTATGCTGATATCGGAGTCCCATTCGGAGGATGAAGCCGAATGTGATGGAGCTGATCCATCGTCCTTGGCTTGAACCGTTGCCAGCGATGTGGGCGTGACGTAACCCAACCCCCTGCGTGTACTATCATAGTAATTTGCAGGCTTCCCTTTAGGCACAAAGTTCCGCATCAAACCGCGCCGTCCTTTTCTGAAATTCAGGCCTGCTCCATGCTTCAAGTCGTACCCTATTTTCTTCATAATATGGCGCGCTGGCCGCGCGTAATGAAAGAATTGTGGAGTTTCTGAGTCTGAACTTGAATCTGTGACCACGGGTCCCCGTGGTCGGGTTCTACCGAAGATTATCGGTAACTGACCTTCTTTGGATGGCGGGATCACCAAGACAGCTCCTTTTGCGGATTCCAAGGGCGTACTGGACGCACTTGGCTTGTGTAAAGGCATGTGCAGAGAGCTATCCGTAATGGATTTAATCGACCCAATACTCGCAGGATAATCGAAAGAAATATTATCATTAATTACCCATTCACCTTCATCCTCTGAAGGAGTATTACATAGGGGGTTATTGAGACATGCTATAACTGGTTCACCAATCAGAATGGCTGGCATGCCTGTTTCGGATTCTGAATCCGCCTCGTTGCTACTTTCATCATCGTCCGGCAACGATTCTTTAAGTGCTCCACCGGCCTCTTGATATAGGAGAGCGTCAGTGAAGTAGTTTTCCACTCCTTTGAATGGTTATCTCTCAGCAAAGACAGTTCGTACTGTCGCATTATCTTCAACATATTTGAAGCATTGATGGAGGGTGGAAGGGACGATCCAGTTGGCATGGATCCATGGTCGTCCTAGCAGCAGGTTATATGATGTATCAGCATCAATGACATAGCATGTCACTTCTGACTTCAGACTCCCGATTTTGCAACGGAGTCGGATTTTCCCAGTGGATGACTGCTCCCGGCGTTGAAACCGTATATTGTAGTAGTGGTTGCGGACAACCTGTACAATGGTATGCCGAGGAAGTAGAGAAGCCTTTTGGGGATGATGCTGAGTGCGGACCCCAGATCGACTTGTATTCTTTCAATGCATGTTGAACCGATATATCCGGTGTAGTACAGAGGTCGATCGTGCTTGTTATCTTTGAGAAGCATATCTTCCGCTATGAAGGTAATAATGGGCACCCTTGATTGTGCATGATGACATTCTGGGCAGGAAGACTGAGCGTCATCATTAGGGATTTCAGGCATGCATGTCAGAAAGGATTCTGAATTGGCTAGCGCATCCCTGAGTGCTTCTCTTGTCTCTTTTGAGAGGTGAAGGAGCTCGTGTATAGTGATACGAGCTGGGATATTGGCCAGCTGAGCCAATATGTCAAACCGAAAGGGCGTATCAAACCCTTGGCCTGGTGGTTTCTTCAACACATGGTCGAATCGTACCTCTTTAGGCCTTTCTTTCCCTTTGGCTGGGATTGGAGTGGATGCTGGTACTTGTACTGACGTCGTTTGCTGTTGTATCTCGTCAGTAGACTTTTCATACTGCCTCAAGTATGGTTTTCCGGATCGGGTGCCCGTTTGTTGAGGCGTATCGGCTTGCGCTGCGCAAGCAAGCTTTTCTCCTTCTGAATCACTGAGGGAAGCCGATGTAAGATTGCCGTCGTCTGGCAGGATGGAGATGACATTGCAAGACTTGCCCTTTGAGTTGGGCTGCTTTGGATCCCGCTGTACGTCTTGGACGAGGTCCGGATGTATCCACATGACTTCCCCTGTCTCCAATGTTAAGGGAACAAGACCCTTATTATGTTGAGCTATAGCTGGAGGATGCTTGACTTCCAACCGTGGCGCAGGGGCTGCATAAGTCCCGTCAGGAACTGTGATCTTTGGAGCTTTGCCGAACTCAAGAGTTACCATATTGGCAATGACTTTCTTTTGCTCCGTCTTCAACGTC
The DNA here is from genome assembly GCA_038442645.1 of Agave tequilana. Classification (NCBI taxonomy): domain Eukaryota; kingdom Viridiplantae; phylum Streptophyta; class Magnoliopsida; order Asparagales; family Asparagaceae; genus Agave; species Agave tequilana. Next base: position 135,688 of record JAVJIF010017048.1, read on the forward strand.
AGAACTCCGGCATCGACCAGGGCTTGTATTCTGTCCTTGAGGACATAGCATTTGTCAGTAGGATGGTGGATCATCCTGTGGTAGAGGCAGTATTTAGGGTCGTTTGTGCGCCCTATCTCATTGGGACGCCGAGCATCCGGCAGCTTCATTTTGTTCCCTTTGTGGAGCAGATGGAATATGGTGACCACCTGATCGTCTTTGAACGAGTACTGCTTTGGAGGGAACTTAGGTTCCTGATTGTCGAAGCCGCTCTTCTTGGCCTTCGACTGCACATCTCCGGATAGTTCCACAGACATAGTCTCTTTGCCTTTAGCTTGAGAAGATTGCGGTAGGTCGCTACGCCCTTTGCTGTTCATCCCCCACTTGCCTCTCTAGGGGCGGATGGTTCGAACTTTTTAGCCGACTTCTCGGCTATCTCAGCTTGTTCGACCAATTCTTTCCAGGTGTGGGCTTTGACAGCCCCCATGCGAACTTCTACTCGGTTTAGGAAGTTGTGTCTGCATGTCTGCAAGAGCATAGGTAATGGCATCCCTGCTGGGCACATCAAGGATAAGTTTCTGAACCGTTCAATGTAGTCACGGACAGATTCGCCCTTTCTCTGCACAGTGAGAGGAGCTTGTCCATGGTCACTTCGGTATCGTCCTCATAGAAAGAGAGAGGAGGAACCGAGTTTCCAGGTCGACCCAGGAGTTGATAGAGCCCGGGGGAAGACTGCGAAACCAGTCAAATGCCACCCCCTTTAAGGTGCCAATGAACAGCCTAGCCATGACGGCGTCATTGCTTATAACATTACCAGTCTGAGACCGGAAATAGTAGATGTGTTGATTTGGCGAGCTCTTTCCATCATAGGTATGCAGCATTGGCGTTTGAACTTCGGTGGATATGGCACCGAATCCCACTCCAGCGGATAAGGACGGACTGCCCCTACCTTCTTTAATTCATCCCTCTGAGCTAGGGATGCGATTGAGCTTGGAGGCCCTTAAGGACTTCGGTGTCTAAGGAAGAACCCTCCTTGGATTTCTCCGGCATTGGTTGCTCATTGCTGAAGTGTTCCTCCTCATCGTGATTGCTCCCGGCATCATTGTTATTCCAGTTATTGAGGAGTCGAGCGAGCATCTGCTGAATATTGTCCAGGGCCTCTTGTTGAGTTCTGGAAGTTTGCTCCTGAGCTTCCAGGCGCCGACGAAGATCGTTGTTAACGTTATCAGCCATATTGACTGATGCTCTGTCTGTTCGCACCGAACTGACTGTCGCTGAAGAGGCGTACCCACTATCTTCATCTTCTTCGTCCGATGATTGGAATGATCTCCTGGGCTCTGGCGGGGCTAGGGCCGTCGAGGAAGAAGGCTGTTCATAAGTGTGGGGTATCGCCACCCTGGATCTGGTGTTTCGGAAAACACCTTCCTCATGCACCAAGACTTCGCCTAAGCCTGGGCTGTAGTCTGGATCTGGGGACTCCTATCCTCTTCCGGTCATGTTGACGGATGCCGAGGGTAGATCTCGCGAGATGCTCCTTTTGCGATGTCTCACCGGGACTTGTACCGATAGTCGATCGAAAGCTGACCGTCGTCTTGGAGGTGTGGTGGAAGTTGGTCCCAGCCGGCAATGGACCGAGTGGAGTGTCACCAGCTGACATCCCACTTGTTGACAACAGGGGAAGAGGTTTGTCTATCTGTCAACAATTTCCTCAAATCGAACCCAGTTGGGTCCCTGCAATCGAGCGCGAAGGCTCTTTTGGGTCGCACATAGGGCGATGTCCTGCCTCCTTTATCCCTGTAGATGGGATTAGCGCTGAATAGTGCTTTGGTTCTAGCTTCGCCATTAGACGCGAACTTAGTGCTTGACGCACTGGAAAGCGGAGCACGCTGCGGTGCTTACCTGCTATGCTGCTGCGAAGCAATTAGCCTTAGATGGTACTTTGGTTTCGGCTTCGCGGTCATGGACCCTGCGCGTACGCTGTGGTACAGTAGCTTCGTTCATGAGAACGAGGCCGGCGCGAGGCATCGCTGCCCTTGAATTGGACGACGGTATGATTACCGTCGTAACTTTATGATTGGAGCAAACAGGCATCTTGCCTTTTTCTTCGCGAGAGAGGCGCGGTTTAGGCGTTGCTACGCCTGAAGCTCGGCTGAAGACTTCTATTTAGGCTTCCATACCCGCCTTGGCAGAGGAGACTTAGGTTCGCAAAGAACCTGATTAGCCACACACGAGGCTGAGGGGTGTTGGCAGAATTCTACTTCTGATTTCTGATTTGAAACCTTGGTCGTGGAGACCTTCCTATGCTTCCGTGCTCGAAGCATTGGGCCACCCCCAGAGAGGACTTCTTCAAATCTTGCTTGATCGAACCGAACCACCAATTCTCGCAAGTAAAAGAATCAGACTGCGGACATGCTCCCTTGTTGCGCAAAAATAACCGCAGTAGGTCCGTAGAGAACCTTTTCAGTCTCCGTAGAGACTTTCCTTGAAGATTTAGCCAGAGGGGCTCTGGCTGCACCGACTTTTCTGAATTCAGAGTTAGACCCGAAGGTCTGTTCGTCGCATTGCGACACTTGATTCTTGGTAGTGGAGAATTTCTTCCCCAGCGAGTCGCCATCTTGTTTTCCATTATGTTTGCAAAGGGGGAAAACTTACAAAAAGGGTTGAGGAGCTAAATTACAAGTATTCTTAAAAAGATTACAAGTAGATCTCCTCAGAGATTCTGGAGAAGTGTGCCGATAGGAGTCTGGTCAGCGCGCGACCACTTTGTCCCTTTGACGATGCGAGCGATGAGATTCCCTTCTCGCCTGGTTCGGGGAATCAGAGAATAGAAGGTTGGTAGAACCCTCTTGCTGCTTCTCAAATCGCCTTCAATAAGGAATTCCTTCTCGCCTGGTTCCGGAGATTCCTTGAGAAGAAGGACGATGTTAGGGTATCAGCACCCTGGATAGAGAAAGCAATTCTCTAAAAGGTCTCTGAATTCGAGAGCGCACGGTGCTTTTTGAAGAAGCCTCTGCTTGTGGAGTCCTCTAGTATATGTGCGTGGTCTCTCTCTCTTGATTGATCGGTCCCCTCTCCTTATACCCCTGGCAGGCTATTTATAGGGAGAGCAAGGGTATAATCGTCCCTTGAGGATATGAAAACAGATTGAATCAAATCTGTTTAAATCTAGAAAGTAGCCTTGTGCGAGGCTAAGATAGCTTCTGCGGAGCTAGAATTGGCAGGTCGGTTGATCCTCTTGATCTGTTTTGATCCTTTCCATATCGTTGGAAGATTTCCCTAATCTTCTTACTCGTTTTAGAAGAGTCAAGAGATTGTGGCAATCAACTGCCAAATTTGATCTCTGATTTGATCTTAATTCGATTTGATCTGATTGGATCCGACCTCATCCGGAGATCTGATTGGTCAAAGGTTGACCGTGACAGATTCATAGCAGCACTGCCCGCATTGAGCTCGTGGCGGAGCTAGAGGCAATTCTTGGCGAAGTCCGAAAAAGAGGCTTTTTGGCGAAGCTGTCAGTTGGCTTCTTGGTGAGGCTTTGGATGGCTTCGAGGCGAAGTCGAGTGATATTAGCCTCTCAAACGAGGCTATCCCTTTGGGCTCATGCGATGTTAAGTGCTAGCACCTTAGACCTGCTGAGGTCTGTTTAGAAACAATCCGGGTTCACTGTCTGCTTGCTGGATCAGTGGAGTCCAAGTTGCTTCCTTGTCCCTTGGAGATGGGTGAAAACTGGTCTTCAGCTCGTCTGTCACTTGTCTTTTGTAAATGTCAACAAGTTTAGACATTGTTCAGACCATAAGAATCTTGTCTTTTTTAAGTGTCAACACTTGTATGCTCTAAGCATATGTTAAAACCCGAGAAGTCTATAATGTCTCCGCGGATCTTGAGCCGAGAGATTGGCGATTTTCCTCATCGACTATGCTTTACATGGTCTGCTGCCAGACGATCTAAAGAAGCAGCATCTATCAGACGAAGGTCTCTCCGATTCTACTACGATCCAACTCTGAAGATACTTTACCTTCGTTCATATGACGGTGTCCTCCTCCGTTGCCTTTCTAATCCAGAGGCGCAGGAAGTGCTTAAAGAAGCACACGACGGCATTTGCGGAGCTCATCAGCCAGGTCCAAAAACTTAAAGATAGGTTGCATAGGCTTGGATACTATTGGCCAACCATGACAGCCGATACCATCCAATATGCACGAAGGTGTAAAGCATGTCAGATTCATGCGGACTTCATACACCAGCCTCCGAGTTCTCCACCAACTGTTGCTTTATGGCCGTTCGAAGCATGGGGAATCGACGTCGTAGGGCCAATCAGCCCCTCTTCGACAAAAGGACACAGGTTTATCCTGGTAATAACCGATTACTTTTCAAAGTGGGCAGAAGCCATACCACTGTTGAAGTCAAAACCCTAACTGGTGCATTTCATCAAACACCATGTCATCCATCGGTTTGGTGTCCCTAGGTGGATCATCCATGATAATGGTCCCCAATTCATAAGCCAAGTATTCTATCGGTTCTGCGTAAATACCGAATTCAGATTGTGGCTTTCGACTGCCTATAATCCTGCTGCTAACGCTTGGCGAAGCATTCAACAAAACGATCATCACTACTCAAGAAGTTCGTCTCCTCGAATAAGAGAGATTGGGACGAAAAGCTTGGTGAATGTCTTTGGGCCTACCGAACCACGGTTCGGACACCGACAGGCAATACACCTTTTTCCCTAGTGTACGGGTATGAAGCAGTCATCCCGTTGGAAATTCAGATGCCGTCATTGCGAGTCGCTCTAATGACTAAGATCACATCAGAGGACAATGATCGTTGCGTCTTCAAGAGCTCGAAGCCCTAGACGAGAAGCGACTACAAGCTCAGCAGCATATCGAATTATATCAAGCTCGAATCTCAAAAGCCTTCAATAAGAAGGTCAAACAAAGAGTCTTCCAAAAAGGAGACTTGGTTTTAGCCGTCAGACGATCGATGATTATGACGCACAAGACCAAAGGCAAATTTCAGCCTAAATGGGAAGGACCGTTTGTAATAGAAACAGTCTATTCAAACGGAGCATACCGCCTTATGACTTCAGATGGCGATTTACTCATGATGCGGTCAATGGCAAGATCTTAAAGAAGTATTATCCTTGATTAAGGATCCTTCTCATGATCAAGTTAACACTACACCTCTGATCAAGGACCTTTATGTCCAAGGTACGTGCAAAGAGAGCTTTTCTCTTCCTCCAAACGAGATCATACACCAGTAGGAACCTGGCTATATAATGGTTCTCTCAAAGGAGAATCAAGATTACACGTACGCTAACAGATGATCCAATATCCTTACAATTAAGGATAGAGGAAATGTTGGCCTTAAGCCCACATAAGTCCTCGACAAACTCATCATGCTGAGGGGAATAGCATGGCTAGCCCAATTCAAACGGTAGTTGGTAAAGGCATATCAAACCCGTTGACAGCTGGGATTTGCTAAAATCCTAAGGGATCTGTTCCCATTTGATTCCCTCTCCAAAATCACTTACCAATTCTCGTCCATAGAATGTAAGATCACATATGCATTTGCTGTTACGTTAAC